>JAXQQM020086091.1:0-287084 GCA_034641835.2 Pinus albicaulis | reverse complement strand
AGGACGAGATCCAGAGGCTACCTGGCCCTTTCCAGACTTTGTCTAAGAGTGAAAAATAAACACACCAAGTGGTATAGAACTAGAATGCTCAATAATATATAAAAAAATAACAGTGCAGTAGACATATAATAGCAAAGAAAGAAAATACGGCAACTCATCTAGAAACATAGAGAGGAAATGCTAAGCAATTTTATTAATCTGAGAAATATAATGAAGTATAATAGGTGATCAGAGTGATGGCACCTAATCTTGCTCAAGGCAAGTGAAGAAATATTCTCAGAATATACAGGAAATGGCTGCTCTCTGAACTGCGTCCCAGCTGCTGGAAAACTGTCGTGTAACTGCTACTGCTGGAATGAACTGAAGACTAGGGGTTGATCCCCTTGCCAGAATGAGCTGAAATTATGCAATCCTCCTCTACTCACCAATCCCGACAAAACCCAGAAACCATATCAAAAATGGCCGACCCCCGAAAACCTCTAGAAAACACCCCCTTGGGGAATTACGCTGACCTCCAAGGCTCTGCGTAGAGGCTAAATGAGAATGATTGGAACACCGCCTCAAACTCCACCAAAATCCTCCCATAGGCAAAGGCTGATCCTCTGCTCAAAATCTCGGCTCAATCTCCTGCAGAAATCCCGATCTGGAGCACCTCTAAAATGGACTGCGTCCTCTCTCCCAATGACTGCGCAGTCTCTATGAAAGCCCAGCCCCGCAGCAAGCCCAAACAACAAAACCTCTCACAAAATACTGAAGAAATAACCTTGCCCGAGCAGGCACTCGAAGTCCCCCGGGGCTAAGGGCGAGATCTCTGACCGGAGACACTCAATGCACTAAACAGTGCTGCAGACAGGCTAAACAGCCAGCATGCTCAAGAAGACAAAACATCTAGCTCAATATCATCAACAACAGAATGAATCAAATGAGAAGTCTCCTCCCTCTTTTATAACGTTGGCCTTCCTCCAACCCTAAGGCCATCTCCTCAACGTAGCCTCCATCTCTTGCCACTTGCCCAACCTCTCCTACGCAGAAGCTTCTAGAGCTAACGTGGGCCTCCTATCTACGTGGTGCTTGGCCCCCTTGGCTCCCCCTTAAGTCACAACGTTGTGCTACGAGGAGGGTGTTTTATTTCACTTAAGTGAGTTAGACCCTCTCCACTCACTTTTTATTTATTTATAAACTATAGACGACAAAACTAAACAAAATCGAATATTCCAATTAGCTGTCGCTAATTAGGAATATTACAGTCTCCCCCAGCAAAATGTTGCTTGTCCTCAAGCAACTGAAGTGATGGATGCTGCAAAATCTTCTCACTCTCCCAAGTGGCATCCTCATCCGGCAAATTCTTCAACCTCACCAAGAATTCCTGGACTGTCCTGCTCCGTAGCTGCCTCTCCCAGGTATCAATAATAGCCTCTGGCTGCAACACCAAGTGCCCCTCATCATCCGTGGGTGGTAGCTCCTCTGTCACTGTCACCTGCTGCCCCAGCGCCTTCTTCAGGCATGATACATGGAAAACGTTGTGGATCTTGCTGCCTTGGGGCAGCTCCAACTCATACGCAACCTGCCCAACCCTGCGTATCACCCTGTATGGCCCGTAAAAGCGAGGCTTGAGCTTCTCAGCTCCCTTCTGCTTCAGCGACAACTGTCGGTATGGCTGTAATCATAGGTAGACCAAGTCCCCTGCCTCAAACTGTCTCTCCACCCGACCTCTGTCGGCATACAACTTCTGTTGGTTTTGTGTTGTAGCCATATTGTCCTTGAGAGCTCGGAGGATGTCCTGACTCTCTTGGATCCAAATCTTGGCTCTAGGAGCCTTGCTAGCACCGAACATCACATCAGCAAAAGATAAGGAATGGTACCCATACAAAGCATAAAACGGTGACATACCAATGGACATGTGATGTGTTGTGTTGTAGCAGTACTCCCCCAAATGCAACCATCTCAACCATGCTCGCTGCTACCCACTAACATAGTTACGCAAGTAGCCCTCCAGCCACTTGTTAACTATCTTCGTCTGTCCATCCGTCTGTGGGTGATAACTGGTACTCGGTGTCAACTTCGTCCCCACCAGCCGAAAAAGCTCCTGCCAAAATCCGCCCATCAAGCGGCTATCCCTGTCACTGATGATGGTCTTAGGAATACCATGCAGCCTGAAATCCTCTCTGAAGAACAGCTCGGCCACCTGTGCTGCTATGTAATGCGCGGATATGGCGAAAAAGTGTGCATACTTTGTCAGTTGATCAACGACGACAAAGATACAATCCTTGCCCTGCACCATGGGCAACCCTGTGATGAAGTCCATCGATATGCTCTCCCATTTCCCCTCCGGAATGGGAGGAGGCTGAAACAATCCTGCGGGATGGCTCATCTCCCCCTTGTTCCTCTGAAAAACATCGCACTCCCTGATGTGCTAGAGTACGTCCTCCTTGAGGCCCTTCCATGAGAACCTCTCTCTAATGGCCCTGTAGGTTTTGGTAAACCCCTGATGGCCTGCCAATGGAGAATCATGTGATGCCTGGCATATCTTCTTCTTAAGCTGAGATCCCTCAGTCAAGAAGATCCTATCCCTGTAGTAGATGATCTCATCAACCACCCGGTACCTGTCATCCGCCACTTGTCCATCTAGCACCTAACATGCAAATCTGTCCTTGGAGTACTCCACTAAAAGTCGAGCCCTCCAATCTGTATCCAAGCTCATAAGAGATAACGTGGCTGGTTTACGTGAAAGGGCATCTGCTACCACGTTATTCTTACCCTTGACATACTCAATGTCAAAGTCATATGCTTGGATCTTACTGATCCACTTCTGCTGCCTCTCCTGTAGCTGCTTCTGCTCCAAAAAGAACCTGAGGCTATTGTGATCAGTCCTCACCCTGAACCTGTTCCCCACCAAATATTGTCGGAATTTGGCCAAGGCATGCATGATGGCCAACATCTCCTTGTCGTATATAGAATACAACCTCTCGTGCGAAAGGAGCTTCCGGCTCTCAAAGGCTATAGGGTGTCCCCCCTGCATCAATACTGCGCCGATCCCCTCTCCTGACGCATCACACTCCAAGACAAATGGCTGCGTAAAATCCGGCAATGCAAGCACTGGGCAGCTACTCATCACCTCCTTGAGCCTATCAAAGGCTTGCTGCGCTGTATCTGACCAACTGAATGCCCCCTTCTTCGTCAAATCTGTAAGGGGTGCAGCAAGCTGTGAGAAACCTCTGACGAACTTCCTGTAATAGGTACATATCCCAATGAACCCTCGAAGTTCCGTCACGTTCCTCGGCTCTGGCCAATCCCTGATGGCTCTAATCTTCTCCTCATGGACCCTCACTCCATCCACTCCAATAATGTGACCCAAATACAACATCTTCGTCATCCCAAACTCACACTTGGAGAGCTTAGCATAGAACTGTTGCTCTTCCAAGATGCATAGTACTGCCTCTATATGCTGGAGATGCTCCTCCCAAGTCCTGCTATATATGAGTATGTCATCGAAGAAGACCAATACAAACTTCCTCAGATGACTGTGGAAGATATGGTTCATGCAAGACTGAAAGGTGGCTGGTGCATTGGTCAGCCCAAAAGGCATAACCAAAAACTCAAAGTGCCCATAATGACACCTGAAGGCGGTCTTGGGAATGTCCTGTTCCCTCACGCGAATCTGATGGTACCCTGATCTCAAATCAATCTTCAAGAAGAACTTGGCTCCTCTCAGCTCATCCATCAACTCATCGATCCTGGGTATAGGATACCTGTTCTTCAGGGTCTTCTTGTTCAGGGCCCTGTAATCAATGCACATCCTCAAGGTGTCGTCCTTCTTCTTCACCAACACTACAGAAGAAGCAAACGGACTCGTGCTCGGTCTGATGTGTCCAAGAGCCAGCAACTCCTGGATGGCCCGCTCAATCTCATCCCGATAGGCTTTGGGATGCCTATAGGGGGTAGTGATCACCGCCTGAATACCCTGCTCAAGCTCAATGGTGTGCTCAAACCCTCGGTCCGGTGGCCGACCTGGTGGTATATCCCCAAACACTACATCATGCCTGTCAAGGATGGCCTGTATATCCGGATGAACTGCTCGACCGGTGGTCTCTGCCTCTGATGCCTGCAACTCAACCGCCCACTCTATGTCTCCCTTCCAGAAGTCTGCCTCCATCCGGTGTGCCGAAACTGTCTGAGGTGGGTAAGTGTGCATCTCGCGGATCTTCTCATGCTTCCCGGTCTTCTTGTCATCCCACTCCATCTCTAAGGCCTCCCAATCCGTGGTGACCTTCCCCAGAGTAATCAACCACTGAACACCCAGCACCACATCGGTATCTGGTAGGTTGACCACGAAAAAGTGATCGGTCACGGTGTAGGTACCCATCGTCACTGCCGAGTCTGGAACATATCGGGTGCACTGCATCGTCTGGGCTCCTGGGACCAAAACTGAGAATCCGTCAAAGCTCTCGGTCGGTATACCCCTTCGCTCGACCATCTATGCATCAATGAAGTTGTGGTTTGCCCCATTGTCAACCAAAACTGACACTCGCTGGCCACGTACTGTCCCGCGTACGCGCAGCATCAAATACTTGGGAACTCCTCACAAGGCTGCAAGGGTCCCTCCTGTGGGTGCAAAAGCTGCACCTCCTATCCCTGGAGGTGGAGGCGGCAACTGATCCTGGGCCGTCTGACTATCTCCTGCCTCCTCATCATCCTCCTCATCCTCTTCCCCGCTATCATCGAAGAAGACCTCAATGAAGTGTGCTTTGCCAGCAGCACACCTATGCCCTGGTGCCCACGGCTCCTGACAAGTGAAGCACAGCCGCTTCTTCCTCAACTCCCTCCTGGCATCATCATCTATCTGTGCCCGTCCCGGATTCCCCTTTGGAGGCGGAATCCTCACATCCTTCCCCTTGGGCTAGAAACCTTGTCTCTGGGGGTAAGGTGCCAGAGTCCTGGGCAATGCATCCTGTAAGTCTCGGGTCCTGTTGATGGCATCCTGAAGTGTCGCTAGTCTAGTAGACCTGACTAGACCCCGAAGTGGCTCTGCTAACCCCTCCACAAACATATAGATCATCCGTGCTGCGGATAGATCTGGCACCATCACTGAAACCCTCAAGAAATCTGCAATATATGTCTGTGGGCTCCCAGTCTGCTTGAGCCTCGTCAGCTCAACAAAGTGTTGTTCCGGATCCCTCCGGTCAAATCGCTCCATCAACTTCCTGGTAAACTCGACATATGTCGTCACTGTAGAATGCCCGAGTGTGACCATCCCATGGAACCACCAGTCCTGAGCCTCACCATCCAAATGTAATGTCGCCACCTTGATGGCCTCCGTCTCCGACATCTGGTTAAGCTGGAAATAGATGTCCAGCTTCTCCACCC
Organism: Pinus albicaulis; assembly: GCA_034641835.2. NCBI lineage: Eukaryota > Viridiplantae > Streptophyta > Pinopsida > Pinales > Pinaceae > Pinus > Pinus albicaulis. Next base: position 281,720 of record JAXQQM020086091.1, on the reverse strand, counting down.
AAGACTTTGCCGAACTGTTTGATGAGCCATCAAACGTAGGCAAATGGAATCTGCTAGACGTACGGTGGGAATCTCCATCATGATAATGTCGGTGCCCTCTATGATGGTCGCAGGGTCTACTATCCCGCTGGAGCTGAACGAAATCCCGAAATGAGAGAGCATCTCTGAACTCCTGCCCATAGGCCTGATACTCTGCAAAATACTCGCCCATGTGTCCAGGCTCTGCCTCCTGCTGGGCTCTTGCCCTTGTGTCTGCTCCCAAGAAAGTGGGCATGGTAGAGCGGGTAGGTGCACGTGAAGCCATCGGCTGAGGAGTATCATGCTGAGCAGCACCATGCTCTGGCAAATGATGGGATGTACCTGATCCCTCGCCTACTTGGAAAACCCGTGTGGTCTCACATTGTCTAGCCTCTACAGCGGTGAATCTCTAACCCATCACCTCAATCTGTCTAGCTAAATCCTGCACCGATTTTAGGAGTGCCTCCCCAACTGTTTGGCCTCTGTGTCATCTGCCATTGGCCCTCTCTGCTCTGAATCTAATACAGGCTCCTCCTGCTCTGCGTCTGTCACAGGCTCTCTCTCCTGGTCTGTGTCCGCCACCCGAACACAGTCTCCCTCTCCGTAGGTGTTTTCCAACCTACGCTCGCGGTCTCTGTACTTCCTGCCTCTGTAACAAATATATGGTCTCCTCCCCAGTGTCATAGACCACAGGCTAAGCCAGAACTATGCTCTGATACCATTGTAATATCCCGTTTCGGGGATATCTCTAAAACACGGCAAACTCATACCAAAGATAGATTGGGAGGGCATTTACCGGATATTCCGCCTCTGAAAAGAGGACGAGATCCAGAGGCTACCTGGCGCTTTCCAGACTCTGTCTAAGAGTGAAAGATAAACACACCAAGTGGTATAGAACTAGAATGCTCAATAATATATAAAAATAACAGTGCAGCAGACATATAATAGCAGAGAAAGAAAATACGGCAACTCATCCAGAAACATAGAGAGGAAATGCTAAGCCATTTTATTAATCTGAGAAATATAATGAAGTACAATAGGTGATCAGAGTGATGGCACCTAATAAGGCAAGTGAAGAAATACTCTCAGAATATACAGGAAATCGCTGCACTTTGAACTGCGTCCCAGCTGCTGGAAAACTGCCGTGTAGCTGCTACTGCTGGAATGAACTGAAGACTAGGGGCTGATCCCCTTGCCGGAATGAGCTGAAAATCTGCAATCCTCCTCTACTCACCAATCCCGACAAAACCCAGAAACCATATCAAAAATGGCCGACCCCCGAAAACCTCCAGAAAACACCCCCTTGGGGAATTACGCTGGCCTCCAAGGCTCTGCGCAGAGGCTAAATGGAAATGACTGAAACACTGCCTCAAACTCCACCAAAATCCTCCCACAGGCAAAGGCTGATCCTTTGCTCAAAATCTCGGCTCAATCTCCTGCAGAAATCTCGATCCGGAGCACCTCCAAAACGGACTGCGTCCTCTCTCCCAGTGACTACGCAGTCTCTATGAAAGCCCAGCTTCGTAGCAAACCCAAACAACAAAACCTCTTAGAAAATACTGAAGAAATAACCTTGCCCGAGCAGGCACTCGAAGTCCCCTGGGGCTAAGGGCGAGATCTCCGACCGAAGACACTCAATGCACTAAACAGTGCTGCAGACAGGCTAAACAGCCAGCGTGCTCAAGAAGACAAAACGTCTAGCTCAATATCATCAAAAACAGAATGAATCAAATGAGAAGGCTCCTCCCTCTTTTATAACGTTGGCCTTCCTCCAACCCTAAGGCCATCTCCTCAACGTAGCCTCCATCTCTTGCCACGTGCCCAACCTCTCCTGTGCAGAAGCTTCTAGAGCTAACGTGGGCCTCCTTTCTACGTGGTGCTTGGTCCCCTTGGCTCCCCTCAAGTTTGGCTCCCCTCTTAAGTCACAACTTTGTGCTACTGTTTTAGGAGGTGTTTTATTTCACTTAAGTGAGTTAGACCCTCTCCACTCACTTTTTATTTATTTATAAACTATAGATGGCAAAACTAAACAAAATCGAATATTCCAATTAGTTGTCGCTAATTAGGAATATTACACATAAGCAAGCCATATTAGTACTGCAATGACAACCAGTAGCTTGCATCCACGATATAGTTGTAGTAGTTCGAATCCTGGAAATTTTGTGACCTTGCTCGTGCCTATGACCATCACCTCGCTCAGTTCCAGTGCTAGCTTCTACGGCAGCTCCCTCGCCAATACCAGTTCTTTCTTTTACACTACCCTCTCGCTTATTATTCCAACCCTTTTGATTTATTCAAATTAAGGGTGAGTAAGCATGCAAGGATAGGACCAGCTCCATTTTCTTGCTATTAGATCTTGGGTGGGTTAAAATGGAGGAACTCGAATACTAGCCCCCCACCAAATAAGTAAATTAGGGAAAATGTTACCGCATAGCTAACGATTTGAGGGGAAGAAATAAAGTGTGAGGTAACGAACTCTCGACCGCCGAGAGTGGGCCTTTAAGCACCTTACCATAGCTCTTCAAGGGGAAGAAATAGGATCTACTTACCTTTGCGTAGTGAAGGTAAGGAAGGTCAATGAATTGCTAGGAGCAAAGGTACCTGCAACAGATACATATACGTATCCTCCAAGAGAAGGGGCAAATCCAAAGGTAGCACCCCCATCGCTAGTAACAGTTGTAGAGGTTGTAGTTTCAACACCACTAGCATGGGTAGCAGTTCTTGACCAAACAGAAAGAGAAGAGCCAACACCTTGCAAGGTATCTCTTCTTGCAATTTTCTAACTTAGAATGACGAAAAATGGAGTGGAACTCACTTTTACAGGTGCACAAACGAAGTGAGGGGAAGATGCAAAGAAGGAACGGGATAGATAGTGATTTCGTTACAATAAATATACACGGTTATATATGTCATTTCGTTGATGATTCAACGATCCCCAAACAACTCCCTTTCTCTCGTCATATCAGGTCCCTTATTTTCAGGTGGGTAGAAATACCGAGCACAAAAAAGTCATTAGGGTTCACCTGTCTATAGTCAGACCAGTTTAGGACCAGAGAACCTAGCCACCCAACCATATAGTTCTGGGTCATCCCACCTAAGTATTATAGCCCAGATCCCACTGAACTCAGAGGAACTTTAGTTGCTTGACCATAAGGATGCGTAAGAAAGCTCGACCATAAGGGAGAGGAATTTATTGCTTGACCATAAGGGAGAGGATGCGTAAGCAGGCTTTCAATAGTGGGAGAGGAATTTCTTGCTCGACCATAAGGTGTCGTAATGTCGCTCGACCATAAGGGAGAGGGAAAGTATGCGTAAGTAGACTCTCAATAGTGGGAGAGGAATTTATTGCTCGATTATAAGGTGTCGTAAGGCCTAAAGACCATAAGAATGCAAAAACAGGCTCTCAATAAAGGAGAGGAATTGGAAGCTCGACCATAAGGGAGAGGGAAAGTATGCGTAAGTAGACTCTCAATAGTGGGAGAGGAATTTCTTGCTCACTTATAAGGTGTCGTAAGGCCTAAAGAACATAAGAATGCAAAAACATGCTCTCAATAAAGGAGAGAGATTGGAAGCTCGACCATAGGGAGAGGATGTGCAAGCAGCCTCTCAATAAATGAGAGGAATTGGAAGCTCGACCATCGAGAGAGGATGCACAAACAAGCTCTCAATAAAGGAGAGGTACGCAAGCAGGCTCGACCAATAGGAGAGGAAGGTCACTATACAAAATTGTCTATTAACCTGATACAAATCACCTTTATGAATCTAATGAATCTAGTAGGGATTCCGATTAGGCCTAGTCTCCATACGGGGTAGGTGGGCAGGCCCTAATCATCATGGGCAGGGGATCACGAATATGAAGTGGAGGTTTATGGCCAAAATTGTGATAGCTAGATATTTTCGTAGGGTGCAGGTGTATTCGTACGCCTTTCCGGGGCAAGGGGTTGACAAGCACAAGGAGGTGTGTATCCCTGGCTGGATAGTAGCGATAGGTTACCATAGTAGGGGCCTAGCGAGCAGAGGGGGCTAGAAGGTAGGTAGTTTAAGGGCAGCCTTATCGCTATTCTATGAAATGAAAGCATGACCGCCTTGGCTACCTTAGGCCTAGTTGCCATACGACGTAGGTGGATTGGCCCTAATCATCATGGGCAGGGGATCACGAATATGGAGTGGAGGTTTATGGCCAAAATTGTGATAACTGGATATTTTCGTAGGGTGTAGTTGTATTCGTACATCTTTCCGGGGCAAGGGGTTGACAAGCACAGGGAGGTGTGTATCCCTGGCTGGATAGCAATGGTAGGTTACCATAGTAGGGGCCTAGCGGGCAAAGGGAGCTAGAAGGTAGGTAGTTCAAGGGCAGCCTTACCACTATTCTATGAAATGAAAGCCTGACCGCCTTGGCTACCTTACCCAGATCCCACCCACATGCTACCCTTACCGCTCCTTACCGCTATAGATTGGTCCTTAACGCACTGCTACCCTTACTGCCTCCTTACTGCCCTTTCTCCTTCCTCATATTGCATCCTACCCTTTTACCTATGATTCATTAGTACGTCAAGGTGGAGGTGAGACCAGGACCTTTACTTTGAATCAGAAGCTACATGGTCAATGAACGAAGAGATCACCGTAAAGTCAAAGTAATAGCACCTAGCTTGGGGACTACGTGAAATACATTCGTTCCCCTAACACGAACTACATGGGTATGTGGTTCGGTCTCGAAGGGCCCACAAGCTAAGCGTAGTGAGGACATCGGTATATGAACGGAATGGGTATGGGTTGGATTCCTTATCCATCTATCTATTGCAGATGGATCTAGCTTTGTGAAATATTGTGTATGGGCGATAGTTGTGTGTGTAACCGAAGTGACATAAGTGGTTGTTCCCTAGCCTTTGCCTTTTTTGGTTCTAATATTTTTTCAATTGAGTAAACGGGTTGTTCAATAGGATATGAATCCACCGCTTAAATAGGTAGTTAATAAATAGAAAACTAGGGCAGTGACTTTGTGATCCTCCTTAGAAAAATATTTAGAAAGGGACATTACATGCATTCATGAACGCTCCCTCCTCACATCTATACACTCAGGATGTGGACACCCCTATTAGTCGGTCCCTTTAACCATGGCACTTGGTCATGAATTTTTATCCCCTCCGTTACCATCATATTATCCACTAGCAGCTATCAATTGAAGGATGGCCTAGGGAAATGTTACTTCCCCTTAGGGGTTGGAAACACCTAATAGGGTTGACCTTTAGCCACCCCTAACCAGGGAGAAAACACCATTGCGAGTTCAGGGTCTTGATTTTAGAAGGGGACCTTTATTTGAATTTTTAAATATCCCATGACATTCAAGTTTGGTTCACTTAGGCACAATAAAGATACTTTCCTCTAATGATTGGTTTCTTTCACTAGAATTTTTATCATGATTTTCAAGTGGTTCGACAACCCATCTCTTGGGCACCTTCTCCATAGGTACCCAAGCCCTGGGTTGCGTTGAGACTCTTGGGCCTCCTAGTAGTAGCATCAAATGACACATGAGGATGGTCTCAACTTCAGAGACTAGGGAGGAATAGTTACACCTGAGAAGCCCTCAACCCTAGAGTAGAGGAGGCGACTGTGAGAAGTTGGAGAACCATGGAGACCACTTTGTGGTGCCCCAGCTGGATCCTGGGACCCCACAGGAGGCATTGAGGTGAATTTGAGATCCAACCCTCAAATCATGGATTTGACATGTTTCTACATCATCTTGGACATCTCATATCACTTGGACATGCCATTGGAGCACATTTATTATATGACATCAGCCCTAAAGAAACTATGCCTCACATGTGTGAGCTAGTTAGGACATATTTCATGAGAAAAAGTGCGTTGGCTTGTAACTAAAGCATATTTTATAGTAAAATTCATTTTAGGGGTGGCATTAGGCTAACTTTAGGTCATATTCCTCATAAAAATAGAGGAGAGGCTCATTGTAACAAATCATCATTACTTGTGACTTGCATTCGGCCTCTTAGACATTTCGTCCTTCTTTGTTTCTTGTGGAGATGTGATTTTATGAAGCATTTTTCTACATTGGAGAGATTTTCTTGGCATTGGAGAAGTTATCTTGGAGCAATAAAGAATTGCCCATGCACTTTGTCTTGAAAGTAAACCTTGTAATTGATAAATTTTTGATCTTATGTCTAATCTATAGAATGAATTAATTATCTAGGATTTTTCTATTGTCCCTTTATTTGTTGAAGATCAATCGTGAAGAATTTAAATAAAATCATTGTATGCATTACTCATGTATGAAGTGTGAATGGCAATCCCCTTCGTGAACCTTTGTAATTGCTCTCCCAAGTGACCTTGATCCCTCACAAAGATAATAGCTAGGGTTTTGTGCTAGGGCATCAAAATATCCTTACTCCATAGCAAGATTTAGCCAATCTCTCACATTCATAGACTCCATCATCCCAAGGACTAGGCATAGGCCTTGTCAAATTGGTAATCACACACAATTTCATCCCCAAACTAGATGTTCGCTATCTTTTTCTAATTTCGGTCCTCTAAAGGATAAGTCGTCCATCTACGGCTTGGTGAAAATTGGACTAGAAGGATGATTTTGGATTGTGGAGAGATTCAACATTGAGGGAAGATTTTATTGCCTCAAAATCATCTTCTTTTAGAGGCCAATCTTTTCATTTCAATAAATTTTCCCTAAGAAAACCCTAGTTGCTATAGAGCTTCAACTTGAGGGCTTATTGAAGGTTTCTTATACCATTTGCTTGCTAATATTCATGGATTGGAAACCTTTTCTTGGCCCATTTGATCTTAGGATATCCCATTTAGCTTGCTATCTTTCAAGCCCTAGGTCAATTGTCCCCCAATTTGGTCTTACAAGAGAATCCAAGTTGCTTCTCTTTCGTTGATTGAGCCTAGTGCTTAAGAAGAGCCATCCTTCATAAGCCTCTAGTGTCACCTTGAACCTTGAACTTAGCATATCTCTCTTAAGTGATATCTATTACGAGAAGTCTCCCATTGGTGAAAGTCCATAAAGAGCAGGAGGTAGTAATTGTTGTGACAGTGGGCCATACCTCATTATTGTCACTTAGTCTAGTGCTTGCCTTGTACCTTGAACTTAGCATATCTCTCATAGGTGATATCTATAACGAGAAGCCTCCCATTGATGAAAGTCCATAAAGAGCAGGAGGTAGTGGCTGCAATGATAATGGGACATATCATTATTTTCACTTAGTCTAGTGCTTGCTTTGTAGGGTGCCCCTCTACAAGACTAACTAGATTTTGAGGCAACATGACTCTTTTGCCAAAAATCACCATCAATAGAGGTAGTACATATTGTTTTTGAAGCCATCAAAATCACAAAACAACACCCTCTATTGTGGTCCTACAAAATAAAGTGTATCGTAGAAAACCCTACAAAACCATGAAACACAAAGGATAGGCCTCCAAGATGGAGACAAAATCTCCATAAAAAAGCATAAAAATACAAGACAAAATTGGACAAGGGAGCCTACAAAGAGGGGAAGAGCTCCTAAGAGGAATTTAAAGCTCAAAGAGGAGAAAAAAAATTCTAAACAAAAAGAAACACACAAAATGTTTATAAAAATAGAAATTGAAGTGTGCAAACATGGAAATTCATGAGATTTGGAAAATAACACCATTATTTTAGTAGAGTGATGATTTTAGAAAGGAGTGGACACAACCAACTCACTATTATGTGTCGAACTAGCAAATTGTTGCAAATGGAATGTTCCATGGATTTAAAAACATGAAAGGAAACAAACAATGGGAATTTCCAAACCAAAAAGGCTAGTCCATAGAGAAAACAACAAGGATTTGACTCCCAAAAGAAGGAAAAGACAAACAAGTCTCACCATGGAGAGAATTTTTTGGCCAATGCCAATGCTAAACAAAGGCAACATACCCCCACTAGACTAATTAAATAAAATGGATGTGCCTAAAAATTAAGCAAGGTGACTAGAGCCAACACTCTTGATTGGCTTTATGTGGTGCCATCTAATAAAGGTCCATGGTGAGAGTAGTAATGGAATGAATACCAATTTAATCGTTTGATGTGATAAGTCAACCTTGATAAGGGTCAACTATAAAGGAGGATGCATATTAACTAGATGAAATTGAGCATACAAAAAGAGATGGCAATTGAAGAATGAACAATCATGCAAGATCGAAGCACCTACAAACAATAATCATAGGATAGAGTAACAAGAAAGTTAAAGTTCTTTGTGCCACGTTTTCCCACGAAATTCCCTATATATTGAAGGCATGGTTGGTACCACTAATGAACCAAATTTTTCGACTCTTCGCCTTTAGAATGTTCATGGTATGAGATGATGTTAAAAGATGTCAAGAACAATTGGGGCAATTAGAAAAAACATGGAGGGGAAGGCCTTGATTTTTACCACCAACTAATAAACAAGGCCTATGGGATAACATCGAAAAGTGTCCAAAAAATCCTCTTAGGACAAGCAAAAGAGCGGTTGAGATAACAAGATTCAAAGGTAGGTTGAAACAACAAGCAAGATTTTGAGAGGCCAAAAGAAAGCCCAAAAATCCAAAGGGAGGTTTAGAGGCTAAAATGGGAGGTTGAGAAATCAAAAAGGTTGGTCAAGAGGCTTGTTGCCACACAATCTAGCAGGGGTCCTAGGAGGGGTGCCTAAGGGACAACTACTAGACCAAATGAAAACAATGGGACAAAGACCCACTATCACCTCAGTCAATTTCCCCTACTCTTTACGTTCGTTCATCGATGGGAGGAGTCCCGATATGAGGGAAATCACTTCAATGAGAGGATCAATGGCAAAGGTGTGGTGTGATTTCCAAAGCCCGTTCAAGGAGAGGCTCAAATATTGTTTCAATTTCTTTAAGGAGAAGTTAATGGCTCTCCAGGAAAGGCTTATGAGGAGACCTAGACCTAGGAGGAAAGGTTATTCAATTGCAAGGGACACTCCTAGACCATAGGTTTCCTAAGGAGGTAGGATCTTCCTTAGGTCTTTGTAAGATAACAACTATATAAAGGTTTAGGACCACAAGAGATACCTATAGGAAATCCAAGCAAGGCCTAGGACTAGAATATGACCTTCAAGGAGATATCTAGGTCAAGCAAGGATGAGAAAGTTCAACAAATGATTAACTTCCTTTGAGATTTCAAGAGCATATGACCTTTAGAATGCCATTAACCAAAGAAGTTAAAGGATAAAATTGATTTTGGAGCTAGGGCTTAATATTTCTCTCAAACTAGCCACGAAAAATGCTTCAAATTTTGAGGGTAACTAGAGGAAATCACAACACAGTAGCCTACCAACACGCGCTCCAAGGAGACTTCTATAATGGAATTTGCACTAGCCCCTAGTTGGCCTTCCAGGTTTAGGGCAGAAAATTAAAAAGGTGAAGAAAGAGGTCTGAGGGTTGATCACCTAGGAATGAGACCTAGTGCCTTCACAATCGGGAGAAATGGAGTCTAGATTTCCTTTGATGAAAAGAGTTTACTCTATCAAGGAGTCCTATGTAGCTTTCGCTAACCCTAGGGAGGCAGCAACTCAACCACAATAGGTATTTATGCTTCACTTGGCAAGAAATGATGGAGTTTCGAGGATGCAAGATAAAACCATAGTATTAAAAAGCGGAACTGGTGATCAAACCGATGGACCTAATGAACCAGGTTTCTCACCGAAACCAGTCTAACCGGTACTGGTCAAGTCTAAAGGAACCGATTTAAAAAAAATACATTAAATAATTAATTTAAAAAAATATATATATATTTTTAAGATTGGCAACCATGATTCCAAGCACACAGAGATAAAATATGCAAAGTTTGCTCATTTATATACCTTGTAAAGCTGAATATATCAAAATGGCACCGAGTGCAATACATATCATCGAAAAAATACATAAGAAATGTGGCTCCAAATGACCCATAAAGTCCAAAAACAATGCTACAAGCTATGAGCATTGAGGCCATTGGCCTACAGTCTACTACAAATCTACATATATGACATTACTAATTAGTGATCAACATTATCACTTGAAACTTCTCATCATGATCAAAATTAGTTGGTTGAGTCTCGACTGCCAAACTTTGCAACTGCTCTAGTCACAAACTTATCTATTGGTTCAGTGACTTGAGTCTCAAACTTCTGAAGGTATTTTTCCCTAATATGTCCTATTACTTCATTTGGTGCTCATGGATTTACATGGCCTCCTATCCCAGCCAAGTGTTGCTTGAACCTGTAAATACCCCCTCCTACAATAGATTTTTGGCAATATCTGCAGACCATTTTTCCATCAATCATATCACAATGAGCCCATGCAGTATCCTTGGCTTTTTGAGGCATGATGGCTACTACTTAGTTCAAATTCTATGTTGTTTCACTACTCCAGCAAAAACTCAACACTCTCCAAGCTCTCAATCAAACTCACAAAATCTCCAAATGAGATGGTGTGAAACAAATGAGAGGCTGCCCCTGCTTATAAAGGATTGGAGAGGGTGGTTTTGGAGGGAAACAACCCTCCTCTTCCCTCCAAAACAACCCTAAATCGACCAAAAATATATGCATGGGTCCCTTTGCAGCCTTGGCAGCTGACCGATCGGTTAAGGACAGAATCGGCCTGTTTATCCCTAAACCGGTTGGTTCCATCCTTAACCAGCCAGTCAACACTGGTTTGACCGGGAAATTGAGCAAAAGAAGGGTTTGAAACCAGGTTTTTTGACCGGCTAGGGGTCCGACCAGTTTTCGGTTGGACACGGCCGGTTTTTAATACTATGGATAAAACAAGCCTCCGGGAACATTCATTCACATTACCTAATGAGTAATGCATGAAATACTTCAATAATCCAGTGCTTTTCAATAATTCGCATCAAATTAGGGCACAAACAAGATTATGACAAGATATTTCATACATTAGACATGCAACAACATAAAGATATAGTATCAAAATCACACTTACAAGGTAACGCGAGTATATCCATCCATCAAAATTGCAATTAGAAGCTCCAAGGCAAGATAGCAAAAATCCCAAACATCAAAATGCATCAAAAACATCCAATTTTGTCCATCAATTGTAGGTCTGAATTCTTTTACAAGAGAAAATCCCAATCCAAATGATGATGAGTTACAAATCAAGCTCTCCTTCAATTTATATGAGCCTCTTATGAGTTTGAATAGGCTAATTAGCCTAATGAAGCCCCTAAAAATGTATTAATGTGCAAAATAACAATAACTTTGGTGACAAGCCCACCAAATAGCTCAAAAGTATAGAATAAGCCTTCCTAATGAGGCAGAAATGATAAAATAATGGTACAAAGTGTTGTTGGAAGGCCAAGATAATTCCTCCATGCGCCATTATCAAGAGGAGGGCTCCCAAAATGATGACCAAGGGGGTGTCCCCTTAATTCCCAAACAAAACATTTGTGGTGCTCCCAAGTGACTGTGGGGCACATCCAATGGTCCCATGGGTCTCCAACTGGATCAAACATATCAATGCTCCATCGAGAAGGCCTAGAATGATGATGCATGCCCTCCCATTGCTCTCCGGATGAGATAAAAACCCCATCTAGGCCCTAGATCAGCTACCAAATGTCAAGTGCAAATGTGTGGTTGATTGCGTAACGTGGTCCAAGGGCATCATCATCTCCGTATGACTAGGGAAAGCACAAGTAATGTGCGGAGATAAAGAAGCCCATGGCATGGAAATCAATGCTTTGTTGTGGTGTAGGCAGAGTTGCACGAAACGCACCACCCCACCCCCCCCGCCCCAAGGATCTAAACTCGGAACCGCGGATCGGGCTAACGAAGACATTTCATGGAAATTCGGAACCATATCAGCCCAATCTGCGGTTTCAGATTTCCAAGCCGCGAATCTGACAACGGATCCACGATGGATCGGGCACAGATCCTGAGCAGATCCAAAGGGAGTCGGGCGGTTCCACAAGGTTCTAAATATTTTTGTAATTGTTTCTTTGACTTAAGTTGGGTTGGGGCTTCTTGGACACTCCCAAGGTGCTCCCTTGATGCTCCTTAGATGTTTCTTGATTCTCCCTCATGGTAATGTTAAATTCTTAAAGTAAAAGTGGCATTCTCCTTTTACTTTAAGAATTTAACATTACCATGAAATGACTCGAGATGTTTGAGAGTGGTTCCAGCCTCATTAGGCTTCATATGGAGAAAATAGAATTTCATATCCTATTCAAAATTCAGCAGACTTTATGGTTTTTCAGAAATTCAGGATCAATGGGATTGTGGCATTTCATTAGATTATATTATGTATGAGGGCATGTGTTTGGCATTTAATCAAGAGTACCAAGCCCTATATGTACCCTAGTGTTGGTGGTGTTAATTATTGAACTCCTTTGTCATGCCCTTAGCAAAAAATCACCTTTCAATCAAGTCAAAATCATAGATGAAGCATGCTAAGCTTTTCCTACCATATTTTAAGGTTTGGATTAGGTAGTTTGATCCAAATTGGGCAATGTTGACTAATATCCCTAAACAATCGACATAGAGGCAAAGGCTAGACAAGAGGAGAAGAATATAGATTCTAGATGGTTGATGCTCAAATAATTAATCATTAATGTACAATGGATGCCATATCTATCTTGATTTATGTACAAATATGCATGTTTTCATATCTTCTACAACTAATTTGGTATTTTGGATGTTTTATTAATATAAATGCAAAAAAATAATATATATATATATATAGTAGACGCTTCGCTTCCTAGATTTTTGGGAAATGACGCTTCCACATCCCCACTTCGTGCAACAATGGGTGGAGGCCCATGGCTCTCAACGTTCACCCTACAAGTTCCATTATGATCCTCTGGAAGGCTTGGACCATGTATAGGGAGACCAAGTCCAAATGGAGACCCACCTACAATCTTGTATAAGATCCAATGTGTCTCCTCACCTTCCAGTACAACTATTCATTAGTGAAATTGAGTAAATAAGCTTGCAAACCAGGGGCAAAAGCGAACACTTCATAGTGGCATGCCCTTCCAAATGGACTTTAAAAGGTATAGGTGTTTCCTTGCTCAACAAGACAGGTTAATAAAGGACTCTATTAGGTGGTCTCAACCTCTAAGGGAGTAACAAGTCCATGGTACATCCGTCAAATAGCAGGTGCCATGTGAAATGATGGTGGAATAATAAGGAAGGGTCCAAGCCACATGCCATGGTACAAGGGTAGCTATAAAGAGGGAAGCCCACACATTGGGTGTATAGATGTAGGAGGGAGAAATTGTGGTACATGAGCTACCCCAACCCTTGTTTTTCCACCCTTCTTCATATGCCTTTTGCGTTTTATTGATTTTCTTTCTTTTAACTGTTGTTCCAAGGGATGAGAGCATGACATGTATGATAAAGCAGTGATTACCCCAATAAAGTTAGGCAGCTCATCACCCACCAGGAATTGGGACAATCATGGTTGATTTAATTATGCAGGGGACACTCACAAGGGCCCTAAGAACCAGGGCAATGGCCACAATGATAGGGGGTAAAGCTCAAGTTTGGCTTCTGCCCACGTGCTAAATTTGTTATGTCTCGACCATGTTTTGCATTTTATGGTACATTTCCTATTATAAGTGGCCAAATTATGCTTTTAACTTTCTTTTTAGCTGCATCAACCTTTAGGGCATCATTCCAGGCCTGACGCAAAGTGTTAACAAGGGGAAGGGGAGGCTAACTCCTTGTGAACCCAATGGACAAATGTGTACCCAGATGGGAAATGTGTGAGTTATAATGGGCAGAGCGAACTGAGATATATAGTATCGGGAAGCGGGACTACACAACCAAAATTAGGGTTTCTCATATAGTGCCACTCCTAAATCTAGTAGCCAATAGAGAAGATCCCATAGGAATAGGATACAATATTAACCACCAAGTTTGGACAAGGTAACAAGAGTACAATCCAAGCCATTCTTTCCATCAAATCCCCCCACAAATCCATGCCCAAACGTGTCCAACATAATCAAGTATAAACACTCAATTACATAATGAAAGGCCACACCTTTTGGGTTGGAAAGCCCACCTTCAAACATACGATCGTAACAGATGGGTGAGGGCACATAATGGCTAGCTCAAGTGGCGGAGGATGGTGGTACATCGAGCTATATGGTGGCTGCAAGGGTCTATTGGTTGTTGGCTGAAGGCAAATCTAGGGGAAGAATTATCCTATAAAGGGTCACCCACTGGTGGTGGGTAACAAGGCCAAAAGGGAAATGGTGATGCCAAAAGGGAGGAAAAAATGTGGGAGGGTAAGGTAGAAAGAAAGTCAAGATGTCAAAATGGAAATAGAGCAGTCAAAGTGAGCAAGGGGAGAACCAAAACCCCAAATTTCTCCAAGCAAACATTTGAGAAAAGTACTAGACGATATATCATTAAAAAGATATCAAAGGAAAATAGGGACAAGAAAACTTGCCCCCAAGCACCCCTCAAGGCACTACAAATGGCTATAAGAAGCAACAAGATAACTTAGGGAATGAAAATTGCCAGGGATCAATGCTCAAGAAATGGAGGGTGAGAAGTGTCAATGGTGACAAAGAACAAAGGACTAAAGTAAGGTTTGGCACATATAGACCATGGACACACTGTCAACTACAAAGGACAATCAATCATGGACAAGGACAAGACATGAAATCGCAATTGACAATGCCATAAGTGAGATGGTTTGCATTAGTTGCAACAAAAAAGCAAGTTGTTGGCAAAGTACAACAATTGTAAGGGAAGAGCATACAAATTAGAGATGTAAACAAGATTAGGAGGTAGGGCATACAACGGCTTAGAAACAAAGGATAGTTGGGGTGCAAAATACCATGCAAGGTATTAAAGCAAGTAACTATCTCAAGAAAAGGAAAACCAAAAGGAGAAACCAAATAGAGCAGAGGAGTGGATAATAGCAACTTGGAAAATATACTTATAGAATATCCTAGGATATTAACAATGACAAGAAGGTATTGTTTAAAAATATTTCGTTCTCCTCCTTAAGTAAAATAAGTTTAGGGATATGGAACGATAACATGTTCATTGAGATGGGGTTTGCGGTTTCGAGAGGCTTATAGTTTTCGGGAGGTTGTGAGCTAAGGGTTTGGAAGACATGGAAGGAAAACTAGCTACAAGTGGAATAAGGGCAAGTGATATGACATACATAGGCCTTCATGTAGGTCGTTCTCGGTGGAGGGCTCTCCTCTACTTTTGTACTGGCGTCAGTTTCTCTCCATTTGTTCATTGGTTGGGTCTACAATCAACATGTTGACTTAGAGTTTGGGTTTCCAGGCTGATCTGTTAGTCAATAAGTTAGGTTCTCCATGGAAGAAGAAGAGTTGGGTTGATTTGAACTAGAGGAAGTTGGTGATGTCCAGATCTAGGAATCCACCTCAAATTTCAAGTCTAAGACAGAGGTCAACAAGCCAGAAGCATGGTTAGAAATTGAGCCCTAGCTTAACCCCTTTCACGTAATGGTTTATTTGGAAGAGAATCGGGCTCCAGCTAGAGCATCAACATAAATATTTTCAGCCACAACTTTTTCCTGATGGAGATATCCAATGTATATCAAGCCTGGTCCAAGAAGTTCAGAGTCATACCTACACAGGGACATCTTGTGGATTATTGGATGAACCTACTCCTTCCCTAGACAAAATCATTCTATCCATATTTGCATCAGGGATAGACCACCAGACAACCCAAGCCCTAGCAGAACCCCTTGTGGTACCAAGTCTCAACAAGGGTCTTTTCTTTCCAGGATCCCTGCTGCTCTCAACTCCTCCCAAGAAGCATTCACTTCTGTGGTCTGCTAGCAGTTTCTTGAGGGATGTGTTGGTCTTAGAAGAAAGGGAGGGTCAAAATACAGGCAAAAGAGGTGAAAAGAACTCAGAGGAAAACCCTTTGTCTATTTTGGGTGTAACCCTCAGTTCCAAAGAGGTGCAGGGGTAGAACACAAAGCAAAAAAATAAGTGATGTGTTAAAACTAGATTGTCATTGATTTTCGAGGTAGATGTCATGAAGAAGAATGCTAAAGAAATGGTAGAGAAATCCTTAGTTCGTTGTGCAAGAGGTAGGAAACTCAATAATAGTTTCATAGAGGCATGGTGTAATGTACCTTCTCAATAAATTTTGCCAAAGAAAGAATTATCGTTTTTGCAATTTTATAGCCAACACAATTTTGGACACCAACTTAGAAAAAGTGGGTCAAAATATTTTAGTTGGTAGAATGTGGGGACCACACCCACATGAAATACACACCCCTTGGAAGAGAGATTGTAAATTTTTGTAGATGTTCTATGCTTGATGCAACTTTAATTTTTATCCAAATATCAGACAACAATCACAAAAACAACAAAGTAAAATGTTGATAGAACATACCAACAGATCGACAGAAGAAAAGCCAAAATATATAAGTGTGTTGGTGCGTTACGCCGATCAGCAGGATGCTTCAACCAGCAAAGTCTCAATATGGTCAACCAACCAGAAATGTCACATAACCCTCTAGGACAGCCAAAATGGTCAACCAAAAGTCAACGTTGTCAGTCAACAGTCAACGCAAACAGCAACAGTAGTTCAGTCAACACAGCCAAGTCAAAGTCAATGTCTAGCCTCGGGAATAGTGTCAAAAAATTCAGATTCGGAAAATCGAAATTCTGGGATAGTTTCGAGTCTCTTTTACCTTGCGTTGACCAAAGTCAGCGCTAATCAATGCTGCTGTAGAAACCCTAGGCCGAAAATAGAAATGTGTTGCTGCTGAAATTTTCCCACGTGTGGAGAGAAGAGCCTCCAAGGTCATCGAACCAATCAGATGAGGAGAGAGAAATGTGTGAGGATGAGATGAGTGAAAATGTCCTCCAACATTGACCAATATATATCCATCAATGAGGGTGTGTGTGACACACAACTGTTGGCGCACAAAACCTTAAGGCCAACCTGCACATATTTTGAATAAATTCAAAATAAATGTTTTGCTCATCGGATTAAGATGATCTTTAGATCAATCTTGCACCTCTCCGAAATAGGAGTCCAATAAAAATATTGGCATCTTCATCTGAGTATCACAACATGGAGTTTGGACCTAGTTGTCCAAAATTAACAATCCCTCTCAACTAGGGAGAACTCCATCCACCTGTGCAATCCAAACATCGTGCGTCATCCTGCTGTAATTTGCTTTGTTGGCTTCTTTATTTCAGAACAGTAGTGGGTCAGTCACAAAGACATCATTCCTGGCTAACAGATTCAGCCCAGGGGTCCGAAACCTCTATAGGACTCACAAAGAGTCTCATACCAACCCGAAGTTGGTTTACCTGACCTGAAGTCAGTTGGAGATCCGAAACCTCACTATACCTGATCCCAGATCAAGTGGTTGGACCGTGCCATCCTAGATAGAGAGTACGGCAATCTCTGATGCATCCATCAGTTTTTGCTACTAGTCTCTAGCTTTTCCCACCTCACTGGCCAAATGAGAGGTACTTCCCATGAGCCCTGAACTCAATGGGTAGGATGCATACGGAGCACAGATAATGAGAGGTGAACCAACTCAATCATCATAACGATGGGGCAGAAGCACACCAACAAGGTTTGACAAGCCTAGCCCTGTGGTTGCTTATAGCTCCGAGAAGCTATCCCCAAAGCCCCCCAGAGCTCCTAGAGCTCATCGTCCAACAAGACCCTCAGCATAGGGTTGTTCCACGATACCAAGATTCTCACGGAAGGTTAGGAACTTGACCTTCCCCAGGGGCTTTGTGAGGATATCTGCAACCTGCTCATCAGTTCCTATATGATTGAGCCTTACGGCGCCTCGTTGTACCATATCTCGGATAAAGTGGTACCTGATATCAATATGCTTGGATCGATCATGGAACACGGGATTCTCGGACAACCGAATCCCACTCTAGTTATCACAGAGTATCACGGTGGTATCTAGCACATGCCCGAACAACTCATTGAAGAGCTTTCACAACCAAACTGCTTCACAACAGGCCATACTCGCTGCAATGTATTCGGCCTTCGCGATGCTCAAAGCCACCGACTTCTGCTTCCTGCTTATCCATGATATCAAAGCAAAACCAAGTGTGAAGCAACATCTCGTTGTGCTCTTACGATCCACCACACTGCCAGCCCAATCAAAATCAGTATATCCATGGAGTGTCACGCTCCCATCAGTGTATCTCAGCCCATGATTTATCGTGCCCCGAAGATATCTCAACATATTCTTGGCACCAGCCTAGTGAATGTGATGAGGTTCAACCATATGTTGACTCAAAGTGTTCACTAAGAACATCAGGGCCCCTACGAGTTGACGATACTCAGTAGGATTTGCTAGCACGAGCCCAGCAACGCTGCCACTCAACTTCTTAAAGTTGAGGTCCATCGGTGTCGACACAGACTTACAGTCCACCATTCCAAATCTTTCCAGAACCTTCACAATATATTTTCCTTGAGAAAGGAAAATCTCGCCAGGTCTCTGCCAGACCTCCAGGCCTAGGAAGTAATGCATCAATCCTAGGTCCTTCATCTCGAACTCAGCAGCGAGCTCCCTCTTGCACTGATGAATGAGAAGGTCAACACCTGTCAGGAAGAGGTCGTCCACATACAACACCAGAATGAGAGGCTTTTCTCTATCAACCTTGAAATAAAGGTTCGAATCAGCATTACTATGAGTGAAGCCCAGCTTCATCAAGTAGCTATCTATCCTCTCGTACCAAGCTCTGGGTGCTTGCTTCAACCCATAAAGGGCTTTCTTCAACCTGCAGACATGGGTGTCTTGATCCTGGACTTCAAACCCCAGAGGTTGCTCCACATACAGCTCTTCCTTTATCGCACCATGCAAAAATGCGGTCTTCACATCAATCTGACTAAGACTCCATCCTTGCATAGCAGCAAGGGATCGGATGGTGGTTTATCGGGCCACAAGTGCAAATATATCATCATAGTCTACGCCTTCCTTTTGAGAGAAGCCACGGGCAACGAATCTTGCCTTGACCTTTTCAGCACTTCCATCAAATCCATGCTTGATCTTGTAGAGCCATTTTGAGGTGACAACTGCTTCGTCCTCCGATCTTGGAACCACATCCCAGACATCATTTTTCATTATGGACTCACACTCTTCGTGCATAGCATCCTTCCAGACTTGATGCTTTACAGCTTCCTCAAAAGATCCAAGCTCAAGTTGTACTATAGTACTCATGGCTGCTAGATACCCTTGGTATCTATTTAGCTTCTTGATTTCACGGAATGTCCCCCTTGGGGCCATATGTCCCTCGGCATCCTCGAGAGTGTCCCTGAGCCATGATGGTCTCTTCCTCATCGAAGGAGGTGGATCAATCGGATCCATCGGTCCTTAAACATCGGGTATCGTCTCATCCTTCGGTTCTTCTTGATTTCCAGGCCTCGTCTCATGATCTTCCTCAGATCTCGGAAGATTGACTACTTTCCTCAGGGAAGCATCTTCGTCAAAGGTGACGTCGTGGCATATATCCACTTCCCTTTGACCAGGCACATAGACTCTATAGGCCTTCGAAGTTTCATTGTAGCCCACAAACATTCCCTTCTTCCCGGAAGCATCCATCTTGCTCCTCTTCTCTTTTGACACATGAAAATAAACAAGATATCCAAACACTCTAAAATGTGAGACGTCAGGTTTCTTACCAGAGAAAACCTCTTCGGGAGTTTTAGAGTCCAGAGCAGAATGCGGGCATCGTTTTGTATGTACACAACAACGTTCGCAGCTTCTCCCCACAGAAACTTCGATAGACCCTGGTCACATAGCATGGCACGAGTAGCTTCCACAATGGTCCTGTTCTTTTGTTCAACAACGCCATTCTACTCAGGAGTATAGACAGTTGTGGTCTCCCTCTTGATGCCAGCTTCTCTGCAAAAGTTTTTGAACTCGTTTGTCTCATATTCAGTGCCATTATTGGTCCTTCATATCTTGACCTTCTTCCCTGTCAAATTTTCCACCAAGGCTTTAAAGGTACGAAACCACATGAAAGCCTCATCCTTCTTCTTCAAGAAGTATATCCAGGTTTTGCGAGGGAAGTCATCTATGAACGTCATATAATAAGAACATCCTCCCAAGGATGTCACGGGCAACATACCAGACAAATCAAAATGTATTAATTGCAAGACATCAGATGTCTTTGTGACGCTTGAGGGGAAGGGTCCCCTTGTATGCTTTCCTTCAGCACAACCCTGACTTACACCTTCATGATTATTTGTGAACTCGGGCATCCCCGTCACCACCTTCCTTGCTTCAGAAAGGGCCTTGTAGTGAAGGTGTCCAAACCTCCGGTGCCATAGTTCCGTCTATCGGATAGTATCACATGTCATGGCTCCCAGTGGACTTCCTCCAACCTGGTAGTGTGTATCAACTCTAAACCCAATTGTGATAGCTTCCTTGAAATTCTTCTTCCAAATACGCACCTTCCCATCAATGAATGCCACATTGAAACCTTTGTCTTCCATGGCTGAAATAGACACAAGGTTCTTCTTCAAATCAGGCACATAGAGTACATCCTGCAAGCGGAGGACTTGACCTTAAGACAAGTGGAGAGTCACAGTCCCTGTCCCTTTCATGAGATATGTGGCATTATCTCCAAGGATAATTTCCAGATTAGTATCCTTCTCAACCATATTAGAAAGTGCTTCCTTGAACCCATTGATGTGCCTTGAGGCACCACTATCTATCAACCAGACATCCATAGTGTCGAGTGGAGATGCAGCAAAGAGGGTAGATACAAGAATGAATTCATTTATTTTATCAACAACATTTGATTCCTCATACCTGGAATTTCTCGACCTTTTGAAAGGTTGACCATTTCCACCGGAGGGAGCCTTCCTTTTCCCCTTGAACCTGTTGTTCCTTTGATTTCCATTCCTCCGATTGTTGTTGTTGTTCTCTAGCATAGTGACCTGGCTTGTGACAAGTGTAACACTTGCCCTTCTTTCCTTGGGCCCTTGCTGTTCCTTTGTTCCTTGGACCACCAAAGTTCTTCTTTCTAGAATGAGCAGCGAAGGCAACATTTCCTTCTTTTTCTTATTCCTTCATCCTTGTCTCTTCTTGTATGCAACTCGATAGTACTTCGTCAATCAGCTATCACATTGTTATTGAGAATGGTAGTGTTGAACACATGCCATTTGGATGAGAGACCTCCAAGTGCGGTGAGAACCATTTCTTGATCAGCTATTGTCTCCCCAATAGCCAACAGATTATTCTTGATCTCGGTCAGCGTCAGAAAATATGATTGAACAAACTCAGCCCTGCCTTTCTTCAGATTCTTCAATTGATTCTTGAAGAATAGGACTTGATTCGCATTGTTGGCTTTGAACATGTTGACCAACTTATCATATATCTCCTTGGATTTGCCCAACTCAGAGATGTAGGCAACCAGACTCTTATGAATAGAGTCCCTGATCATCAACTTCGCTTTGATTTCTCCCTTCTTGTACTTTGTTTTGGCAACAGCAGTTGCAGTGGACGGAGGCTTTTGAATTTTACCCTGCATATAGTCCATGACATCTTGGTCTTCCAACATAAGATCTAATGTCATCTTCCAGGCATGGAAGTCATCCTTCCCAGTCAATTTGTCATCAGCCTTAAAGCCATTGTAGTTAGAGGAACCCATGCTCTTCTTCGGTGATTGCTACAAACTAGGGCTTTGTCTTCACCTCACCTCTGATACCATGAAAATTTTTGTAGATGTTCTATGCTTGATGCAACTTTACTTTTTATCCAAATATCAGACAACAATCACATAAACAACAAAGTAAAATGTTGATAGAACATACTAGTCGATCGACAGAAAACAAGCCAAAATATGTGTTGGTGCGTTACGGCGGTCAACGGGATGCTTCAACCAGCAAAGTCTCAATATGGTCAGCCAACTAGAAATGTCACACAACAATCTAGGACAGCCAAAACGGTCAAACCAAAAGTCAACGTTGTTAGTCAACGGTCCACGCAAACAACAACAATAGCTAGTTCAATGCAACCAAGTCAAAGTCAATGTTTGGCCTCAAGAATAGTGCCAAAAAATGCAAATTTTGGAAAATCGAAATTCTGGGAGAGTTTCAGCTCTGTTTTACGTTGCGTTGACCAAAGTCAACGTTGGTCAATGATGCTGCAGAAACCCTAGGCCGAAAATAGAAATGTGTTGCTGCTGAAATTTTCCCACGTGTCGAGAGAAGAGCCTCCATGGTCATCGAACCAATCAGATGAGGAGAGAGAAATATGTGAGGATGAGATGAGTGAAAATGTCCTCCAACGTTGACCAATATATATCCATCAATGAGGGTGTCTGTGACACAACTCCTGGGGCACAAAACCTTAAGGCTGACCTGCACATATTTTGAATAAATTCAAAATAAATGTTATGCTCATCGGATTAAGATGATATTTAGATCGATATTGCACCTCTCCAAAAGAGGAGTCCAATAAAAATATTGGCATCTTCATCTGAGCATCACAACATGGAGTTTGGACCTAGTTGTCCAAAATTAACAGAGATCGACTTGGCTAAGGAAAATTGAAATATTTGGGTGGAGGGACCCACATGAGGAGGGAAGCCAACAAGTATAAGTAAGGGGAGGATAGCAGCTATTGGAACCTTTTGACAACTTATCATTTACCTTTATTACTCAAGTTGTTCAACTAAGTTACAATTGTTGTTGAGCACAAGAGTCTTTCCAAGGAGAAGAGTCACCCTTTCTTCGGTGGACCTTGAGTGCCACCCTAGGAAGGCTTTACAATTTTAGTGGAAGGAATGTGGGGGAGATCGTGGTACTTTCAGTTGATCTTTCCTCAGCCGGTTCGTATTTTTAGTTTATTTATTGTTCCTAATCCATTGCTTGGTATTAGCTGTTAAATTCCAATTATGAATATTACAGTGGTATCAGAGCATGATCTTGGCTAGCTGTGGGGAGGCTAGCAAGATCATGGAGGAGTTGATGAGGCAGAGCCAACAATTAGTGAGGCAAACTAGCAAATCCTAAAGGGGATGCAACAAATGATACATAGCCAATGGAGAAGCCAAGCACATGCATGCACATCCTAGTCGTACAACACCTATACGTATGCCCAATCCAACCGTCCTACCATGCCTCATTTCCTAGATGAACAGGAGAAGGGGAAGTATGGTTCAGGGGTTGTATCATTATGTAGAGGAGGGAAGTTAGAGGATGAGACTAGGGAGGCCTTTCTATTGGTGGAGACCGGGCTTTAGATGTCAGGAGCCTGAGCATGAGGTTGAGCAGGAGGACATACAAGATGGTGAGGGGCATAGTGACATACCTAGTGTGGCGCAGGAGTCACCATTGTTGGAGACCTCTTTAATAGCATTAGTTGACACATTGATGGAGAGAGTAGAGAATACACCCATAGAGCCATTTTTTGATGAGGTGTTGTTTCCATTTGATGTGCTAGGGGACACAAAGGTCCCTAGAGCCTTGAATGAGTTCCTAGATAGCAGCCACCTACAACAACATGGAGAACACACACAGGGACGTGAGCTAGTCATGGAGGGGCGGGTTGTGACTCATGATAAGCTCATGGTAGAGGAGGACGAGCAGTCATATTTTGGGCTAGCCATTGATTTAGAGCATACGGATGCACAG
This sequence comes from Pinus albicaulis, assembly GCA_034641835.2. Classification (NCBI taxonomy): domain Eukaryota; kingdom Viridiplantae; phylum Streptophyta; class Pinopsida; order Pinales; family Pinaceae; genus Pinus; species Pinus albicaulis. Next base: position 258,096 of record JAXQQM020086091.1, on the reverse strand, counting down.
ATCGTCACCAAAGCCACAATACCTCAAGATAGTAGATCTATTTGGGATTATATAGATGGGACTCGCAACATTGCTAGGCTACCTCTGCGCAATAGAGAGGAGTTGCAGAATTACCCCGATAGATTTTATGTACCGACTAGGTCAGTGTGACGAGGCGACATGAGCTACACAGGGAGCAACATTCGCAGGATGGGCGAATAGTTTTTTGTATGGTTGTTCGCGCATTCAATCCCTCTCTCGGGGTTGGATGACGAGAGATATTGAGTTGGTATCTGGTGGCGCTGGTTAGGAGATTAGACGCATCCATGACTACAATTCAATAGAGGCTATGGATTACTAGAGGGGCTGGAGGATTAGACTGTTGTTGGGATCCATCACATCGTGGAGTTGGTAGGTGATGGTAGTAACTGCATGATGGACTCAATGGTTGGGCACACACATTGTTTCATATCCCTTGCAAAGTTCCTGACAGCACTAGTGACAGGATGGATTGATAGCAGAGCAGGCAAATTTCATGAGTTGTCATGGCATGTTGGGAGTACATGGGATTGTAGAATGATTAGCCTACTCTGGCAAGAGTTGGTAGGAGGAGGTGGCATTGGCAGGCTACCAGATAGGGTATTGTATGGAGATGATGCTCTCTCACTAGTTTACTGGAGACGAGAGCTACTGAGAATAGGTACAGTAGTGTTATTCACGTTAGCATGTGAGGAGTTAGACCGCTTAGGTCTATCAAGGAAGATGAGGAGATACAACTCACATCGTGGAGGGCTTACCAGCAGAGTGGTAGTAGAGATAGCAACCCTGATAGGATGCGGGATGATGCCTATGGACTCAGTCTTAGACCTTGATATCCAGGGGTGTATAGGGGTATGCAACAGTGCACAACAGTATGTGGAGGAGCACGGAGGTGTGCAATGGTGCGCAGAGGTGTGCAGTGGTGTGCGGAGGTGTGAAGTGGTGCACAATGGTGTGCAAGGTTGCATCCTGGTGTAGGAGGAGCAGTTCACATCTTAGTGCATTCCCTCATAGAGTGACAAACACATCAATACAGGAAGGATACCAGTTTATCCGAGATAATGCAGCAGTATGTAGTAGGGTCCGGTGGTGCACAAATATGTGCGATTGGGTGCAGTTATATGCCAGGAGACATGAGGATACATGGCTATATGCAGTAGTGTGTGGGGTTGCACTGCAGACTGAGGGAGTGCTACTATTAGAGATATTCCTTGACGAGGATGTCAGGCATGTCATTGGGGTGGACATACCCAGGTTGGGAGAGTGGATCAATGATGGGACAGGTCGAGAGCATCCACACGGGCTCTTGATCATACCCATCATAACCCACACATCTTCCACTCATTGGCACCATGTGCAGTTGAGGGAAGCCTTGTTGTGTTCGATCCATGCCCACAATGTGGATAGCAGTACTTGGGGGATTTTCTTGCAACGACGCTATGAGATTCAGTGTCTCGGGGGCACGATAGATATTCTCCAGTGGGAGAGCAAGATCGGTGTGCAAGTTTACAACCACAGGCTGGGAGATGAGGTGATCTTTTGCACGGGTGGCATCCATTCATCACAGAGCCTACGCCTAGGGAGTTGGTCACAGGGGAGACATGTGCCACTCTTTCCATTTTTGAGATTTTGGGGTAGCATCGGGTGTCTTCTAGCTCCGAAACTTTGTGGAGGGGCTAAGACACATGAGATCTCCAAAACCCAGAAAGCGTTTGGAGAAATTTATTATGGTGTTGAAGTTTTTCTAATAATTAATTTTTTTAATGAGGACCCTAACTCTAACTTAGGAAATTAGAAAAATTAAAGTGAATTAATTAAGTGACGTGGATCAAGCAGTCTTTTAATCTGAGCCATCGATTAGAGATTAGATCACGGTCATTGGTTCTCCAACGAGAAAATTATAAGAGAAAGGCTTGGGGTCAATTGGAGACACACACACAAAGACAGATCACTGAAGCTAAGTAGAATTTTTGGGGCGAGGTTTGCTGAGATATTGAGTTTGCAGTGCAATGAGGGGCAGAGATCAGCAAGGGATGATTTGATCCAAGGATGAGAATACAACAGCAGAGGGGCAGTGAGTACCGGTCAGCGCAGAGCCGGCCAAGAGGATGTAGTTCAGCTAGCACCATGCAGAGTATTGCGTAAGCCCAGCCAGGGTGACGCATACCTAGCTAGCGCAACACCAGTCAGGGTGACGCAGAGGTATCGCAGCACCAGTCAGGGTGACGCAGTGGGGACGCTGTTTAGTGAGGGCTAACGTAGAGGCTACGGAGGCAGCGTTGAGGGTTCCAGTGGACCAGAAACGGCTCGTGATCTGTAAATCCCATTTGAGGGTGTGATACAGCCATATTTTCTGTCTCTGAGTGAAAGGTACTAACTGCCGTGTAATTTCTCTGTAGGGCCAACCATTTCTAGTGCCTAGAATGTTGTATTCAAATTCTGCATAATAATAAAACCCTCTAGAGTTGTTGCACCGGTTTTCCCGCATTGGGTTTTTCCGGGACATTTGTCCGAAAAATATTCTATAATCTTGTCACATGTGTGTATTGTTCAGTAAATGATTTGTAGATGTGTAGGATGCAATTTGTGTCTGCTTTAATGTTTTCATGAATATTTCAGTTAAATAACTTGTTAAGAAAATTAAACAAGTAGGCAAAGTAGATCTAGACACTACAGTAGGGTTTCTGTTTTGAAACTTTCACATGGTATCTGTTTTGAAACATTCACATGGTATCAAAGCATTGCAGATCAAGCTGATCCACCAACAGAGCGGCTGAAGGATATTGCTACAGTGAGGGAAATTGAAGCAGCAAATCCAGAAAAGGGCAGTGCAGCACCAGGAGGGACGCAACCTAGCCAAGCTAATGCAGAGGCCACGCAGAGGCTGATGCAGAGCCATCTAAGTGATGTAGAGGCAGCACAGAGCCTTCAGAGTGACGCAGGAGCAGCCTGCGCTACGCAGTCGCAGCGCTGAGCCAATTTGCTCATGCAGTAGCCAGCCAGAGGGACACAGTTAGTGTGGAGGTTGTTGTGCAGATTTGCTGAAGTATGGAAGCAGAGCTTCTAATCTTCAGAGGTTGTTGGTGTGGCACAGGTTTTGTTGGTGCAGAACAATGCCTAGAAAAGGTGACAAGAGTGAGAGAAGAACAACCGTTCAGCAGATCTGCGCCAAATAGATTTGAGATTCGATCAGGAGGATGATCGTAGAGGATTGATTCAGTTGTTTTTGTTAAGTATTTCCGGGAGGGAAATCAGTTGCCAGAGGGAGCAACTGTTGTAGAGGGTTTCTATCACCAAGAAACCCAAATCCAGTTTTGTGTTGAGTGTTGCAGCAAGAAGAGGAAGAGGAATACCTGCTCCAACAGATCTAAGTAAAGATGGTTTCTCATGGACAGAGAGATCAGGATAGGTTGGATGGTGTGTCCAACTTTGTTATCTGGAGGGCCAGGATCCTGACAGTTCTGGATGAATACGACATCAAGTACCATGATGAAAATGTCCTAGTTGTGCCTACCAATGTAGATCCCTTGAAGAAATTCAAAGACAATCAGGCGTGAGCTAAGCGCTTGATCATGGATGGAGTCAAGGATCACGTGGTTCCACATATTGTCGGGGAGAACACAAAAATGAAATGTGGACAGCTTTAGACATGATGTATAAGGGAAGCTCCGTCCAGAGGAAGATGCTTCTAGAGAATCAGATGCGGTTGTTCCAGATGCAGAAGGGTGAGGAGATTGATCCCTTCCTCTTTAGACTTCAGACTATCCGATGAATGGGAAACTTTTTCTATCAGCTACACATTTTTTGAATGTTAAAATGGGATTCGGTCCAGGAACAAACAATCAGGCTGAACTAATGGCACATGAAAATTTGTTGATTTTTGCAAAGGTAAAAGGATGTTCTCGTATCCAAGTTTATGGGGATCCAATGCTCTTAAGAAACTGGTTAAAAAAATTACAAGCATGAATAAATCCACTTCTAGTCCTTATCTTGGAAAAATTATGGAGGATCAAAGGCTCATATTTACTTCGTATGTTCTCATATCTACAGGGAGAGAAATGGGATCGCTGATAGGCTCTCAAAAGCAGGTTTGACTATGGATCAAGGTCTCTAGCATATCCAAAAGCAATGTGAAGATTCCTCCTATCAGTACTATCACAGACCATACATAAAACAAGCAATCTAGGCTCAAAGGACTTAATTTTTTGTATGAACACTTCACATACAAGATACACTTAATCCTACAATCCATATGACAACCATTTCTAAGGGTGAAAACAATTGTTTTTTCACCATTTTTTGTATAATACGATCTATTTAGCCGTTTCTAAAAATAATAAGGAAAAGCCGGAAAAATATATCAGGTAGAAGCATATTAGCTCATAGTACAAGCACTCAAAACTCTCTTGGAATACACTTAAGGGTGTATCTGCAGAATGTAATTTTGTATCATTATATAAATGTGAAAATTACATTTTTTTTTTTTCCTATGGACAAAACAATGACAAGAAGGCATAGATCCTTGTAAATAACTTTTAGTGCAACATTGCCATAGTAAGGAATCAAGAGGGGGCCTTGAGAAATTGGAAATGGATGCATATTCTTGGCTACATTTCTAATCATTGGTCAAACAACCTCAACATCGCACCAGACCAATTAAGGGTATGTTCTCACAAATTATCTATAAATCCCGACCTCCACATTATGTCGATGGATTAGATATTTTAGTTGTCATTTTATAGGAAATTGAGACAAAGGTGCACTTCATCTTCAAGTGCCCCACACTTTATAACATCATATGAAGATGTAATTGTTTTTTCCATAAGTCAGGAGGGCCTCTTACTACATTTTCAGTATCCAAATCAAATATGTTTAGATCTCTATATCTTAGAGGAAATTACATGGGCAAAAGCCCAATAACACTTATCCAATCTTACCACTATTGGGTTGGTTACCTCTTCCCCCCAACCTATATCAGCAACCAAAGTTTTGGGGTACCATGTAGACACACCTACCATGCATACAAATTTAGTAGGTTGACCATCCATGTCCTTATGTTATGTCAAGAAATAACAACCTTCTTACATGAAACCATAGAGTTGTACCCATTATAGCTATTCTATCTCCAAATAGATCGAGCAGTCAAGTATCCATTACTATATTTATCTTTGCCTCAGATAGTAGGAAAGCTTCAATAAATTGTTTCTAGACACCCTCAAGAATCCCGAACCAAGTCCTATCAACCACAAATATTTCCCAAAAGAATATCATTACACTTTACATTGATACTTTAATGGTGATGATCACTCAACTAATGAGAGTTTAACGGGAGAGAGAATAGAGGCAGAGCAAAGTGCTATGGTCTTCTCCTTCTGCATTTTCTCATAGACCAGCAAATAGGGTTAGACAAAGAAGGAAGGAGTTGTTTTAAAATTGATAATCCATTTATGCTACACGGTTATGAATGTTAGTGAATCTAGAATCAACTTTTTATGGAACTTATGACTTTGGGTGGCAGAAAAGCCAAGGTAGCCACAAAGAAGCAATGGATCAATCCATGAGTTTCTCCTTTCTTCAGGGCTCAAGGTGTATCAGAGGTTCATTGCAATAGCTGGGGTTTAGCCAACGCAGTGTGTTTGCAATAAGATCTAGATCACCTTGCCCTGCTTGATATGGGGTCTGGCGAGTTGAAGAGACTGGTGCACATAGGGGTCTACCCTCCCATGGGATACCAATTACATTTTTCCAGTAATTGGTTGGCATTCTACAACAACATTCTTCCTACGTGGTGTTTCTCCAACTAGTTAGAACCATACACATTTCTTGGGGTCACCAAGGCACGTTGGATTCAGCCCAAACCCTTTCTAGGGTTTGTGGGTTTATTGAGAGGAGTCTCCAACTAGTTTTATAGACTGTTTCGGTCAATATTCATGCCTGGAATCCTCATTCTTATAGCAGGATGAATTGCTAGTTAGCTAGGAAATCTGCATCACTTGGTGGGCTCAGTTTTGGCTTGGAGTTGGGCCAAACCCTTTCTGGGTATTTCTAGGGTTTTGGATGGGAGTTCGGGGCTGCAATTTTAGGGTGATCCGACCATTCTTTAGGGCAGAATCTTCAGTCCCATTTGAGTAGCAATAGTAGTAATTTTCTGGGTAGTGCACACTACCAGTTTGGGCCAGTGTTTCATCCAGATCAAAGTTGTACTACATGGGGTCTGCCTAGCTTGCATAGAAAGTCCAGGTTCCAAAACTTCAGCTCATTTTATGTACTCTTTTATCATAAAATTAATAACAAGACTCAGATTGTCTTGTTGGACATTTTGATGTTTTAATTATTGTGTATGAGTTCCAATTTATTTATTGTTCCTTGTCCATTGCTTGGTATTAGCTGTTATATTCCAATTAGGAATATTATAGGCAGTTTTAAATTCATTTGAACTCATAAGAAATGGGTTGGCATGGAAATTGGTAATGGTGACAGAGTGCGAATTATATATGATCCATGGTTGGGGTGCAATGCAGGCCATGTCCTTCCCCAGCCGCTCATTGATTCCCTATGAGACGTGGGTATCTCTAAGCTAGCACACATTGGCAACCAGGATCACTCCACCATCTAGAGGCAAGGATGGAGATCAATAGAAGAGCTTGGGCTAGGGGTAGAATTCGACGTGACACAGAATAGCTGCTTAAACTCTCTGACAACCAGTCATATAAGGATCACATAAAGAGTGGATGAACTGGTTTAGTGCTACTCTCCCTTTGGCAATCACTCTCTAAAACACAATTATTTAGTCTTAAATGTAAGCAGGGCATTGGAAGAACCAAAATGGTGGTGGAGGGTGGTGGTATGGAAAGCCAAGTGTCTAGCAAAAGCAATATGTTTTATGTGGTGCCTAATGGAGAAGGTCCCCACCTTGGGGACATCCTTCAAAGACAGTTTTCCATTGGGTCAGGTTGGTGTTCCCTCTACAAGGGAAGCAATGAAAATTCTATGCATGTGTTCAAGAAATGCCCATTCTTCAAGCATGTGTAAGAATCCTATATGTCTACATCAGGCCTAAACCGAAATTGGGAGGGGGAAAGCTTGGAGGAAGAATGGAGAGGTTGGTTCTCAGATTAGACCATTCATTCTCATAGATCCCACTGATAATTTGTTCGAGGTATGGCTGGCCCAAAATAAGGCCATATACCAGGACAAGCCCTATGCCCCAGAACATATCGCAACTAATGATATTGTAATTCTTGCTCACTCCCCCCAGGAAAAAGGCATCAGTACTCCCAAAATAATTGTTGACGAAAATCGAGACCTCATAAAGCCATGGGATTTCTTTGATGGAGCTTCCAACAACATGGGTCATAGGAGTGGGGGTGGATTTGTACTTTTTCTATCAGCTACACATTTTTTGAATGTTAAAATGGGATTCGGTCCATGAACAAACAATCAGGCTGAACTAATGGCACATGAAAATTTGTTGATTTTTGCAAAGGTAAAAGGATGTTCTCATATCCAAGTCTATGGGGATCCAATGCTCGTAAGAAACTGGTTAAAAAAATCACAAGCATGCATAAATCCACTTCTAGTCCTTATCTTGGAAAAATTATGGAGGATCAAAAACTCATATTTACTTTGTATGTTCTCATATCTACAGGGAGAGAAATGGGATCGCTGATAGGCTCTCAAAAGCAGGTTTGACTATGGATCAAGGTCTCTAGCATATCCAAGAGCAATGAGAAGATTCCTCCTATCATTACTATCACAGGCCATACATAAAACAAGAAATCTAGGCTCAAAGGACTTAATTTTTTGTATGAACACTTCACATACAAGATACACTTAATCCTACAATCCATATGACAACCATTTCTAAGGGTGAAAACAGTTGTTTTTTCACCATTTTTTGTATAATACGATCTATGTAGCCATTTCTAAAAATAATAAGGCAAAGCAAGAAAAATATATCAGGTAGAAGCATACTAGCTCATAGTACAGACACTCAAAACTCTCTTGGAATACACTTAAGGGTGTATCTGCAGAATGTAATTTTGTATCATTATATAAATGTGAAAATTACCTTTTTTTTTCCTGCGGACAAAACAATTACAAGAAGGCATAGATCCTTGTATATAACTTTTAGTGCAACATTGCCATAGTAAGGAATAAAGGGGGGGGGGCTTGAGAAATTGGAAATGAATGCATATTCTTGGCTACATTTACTATCATTGGTCAAACAACCTCAACATCGCACCAGACCAATTAAGGGTATGTTCTCACAAATTATCTATAAATCCCGACCTCCACATTTTGTCGATGGATTAGATATTTTAGTTGTCATTTATAGGAAATTGAGACAAAGGTGCACTTCATCTTCAAGTGCCCCACACTTTATAAGATCATATGAAGATGTAATTGTTTATTCCATAATTCAGGAGGGCCTCTTACTACATTTTCAGTATCCAAATCAAAGATGTTTAGATCTCTACATCTTAGAGGAAATTACATGGGCCAAATGTTGTGTAACCAGCTCCAAAAAATAGAAGAAAAGAGATATGAACGCCTTAGAAATAAGCCACTTCGAGGGGGAAACCTCCAATACATTACATAAATGAACAATTCTTGGATGATAAAAATGAACAAAACCTCCTTCTATATATAGGAGTCCATGGTGCCATAATGTAATCCTAGTGGGCCACAATGTAATCCTAGCCAACCTAACAATAATAATGTAAGGGCACAATAATAACAATATGGGGGTTACAGGGGTACAATAATAACAATAAGGGGGGCTACACTAACATAATAAGGGGCTACACTATTAATATAGGGACTTAACATCCCCCTCTCCTTCAAACAAGTGTTGTCCTCAACGCTTGATTATTTCTTGATGCTTCTGTATAAAATTCTCATCCTCCCATGTGAAATATTTTACAGGAAAGTTCTTCCACTTACTGAGATACTCTGAAATTGATTGTACTTGTCGAGTTCTTGTTTCTATGACTTCTTCATAACTTCTTTCGATGTGATGTTGATCTTCCTGTTGTTTCATTAGATTTTGCACCAAAGTTGGGTTATCCTTTGAGAGTTGGAGAACTTGTTGTTGATGCTCGATGTGATCTTCCACTAATTTATCATCCATATTTGCTATTATTTGATCCTTCAAACCATCCAACTTAGCCTCCATTTCTGCTTTTAAACTATCTATTTCATCTTCAATTGCTCTTCGTAAGATTGAAACTTGTTGCACTTGGTACCATAATTTTGATATCTCATACTGCAATACTTCCTCTTCATGGGTCATAGTATAGCTTTTTGAGGGCTTAATGGCTATGAAATTATCTTTTGGAGCCATTATAGAACCCAAATAATGATACAAATTCTAAAATATTCCTTTGGAATCGCTTCAATTGCTTTTTCAAACAAACGTTATGCAATTTTAAAAACCGGATACACACCTTTTTCTTGCTTTTAAGGAGCTCGATATTGAAATTGAATTATCTCTGTAATTGAAAATATTAAATATCTGAAATTAAGCCCTGTAGTAGCCCTCTAAAGCTTCTTTCAAATTCCACAGGTCTGATCTAATTTGGATTCCCCAAGAAAAAGTTGTGTCCAATCTCCCACAATGACCTAATTTTGGACTGGTTTAGTAGAGCGAACTTGTACGACTTTCCACGTGTCACTGTTTCATCCTTTGTCTCTGAAATTGATATCCAAGAAACTACAGGCCGTGTACTTGCGACCACTTTTGACGGCACTCCAATCCAATCTCTAGAGAGAGAGTTATTAAACTTTTCCCACGATCACCTCTTTGAGATGAAATTCAGGAGCCTGAAAAAGCACTACCTTCCACAGATCATATCTCCAAAAATATTGCGAACCAAGCTCTGAAATTTTTTGAAGAATTTCCTCAGGATTTCAGCTTCGTACCATACGAATTTCAGATTCTGAACCTTCGTAGAAACAAAATTATAGCGAAAATTCCACGATGACTGTTTAGGAGCTTGAAAAAATACCTAACTTCCCTGATTATATCTCCAAAAATATTGCGAACCAAGTTCTGAAATTTTTTGAAGAATTTCCTCAGGATTTCAGCTTCGCACCATACGAATTTCAGACTCTGACCCTTCGTACAAAAAAATGTATAGCGCAAATGCCACGATGACTTGTTTATGAGCCTGAAAAAATACCTAACTTCCACAAATGATATCTCCTCAAATATTGCGAACCAAGATCTGAAATTTTTAGACAACCTTCCTCAGGATTTCAGCTTCGCACCCTAAAAATTTCAGCTTCCGAAGCTTCGTAGAAAAACAGCTATAGCGAAAATGCCACGATGACATGTTTGGAGCAGCGAAACCCTAGAATCCAAAGCTCTGATACCAAATGTTGTGTAACCAGCTCCAAAAAGAGAAGAAAAGAGATATCAACGCCTTAGAAATGAGCCACTTCGAGGGGGCAACCTCCAATACATTACATAAATGAACAATTATTGGATGATACAAATGAACAAACCTCCTTCTATATATAGGAGTCCATGGGGCCACAATATAATCCTAGTGGGGCCATGATGTAATCCTAGCCGACCTAACAATAATAATGTAAGGGCACAATAATAACAATATGGGGTTGCGGGTACAATAATAACAATGGGGAGCTACACTAACATAATAAGGGGCTATTAATATAGGGACTGCTAGCTTAATAGGATATCCAATCACCTACAGTGGGTTGGTTACCTCTTCCCCCCAACCCTATATATAGGCAACCAAAGTTTTGGGGTACCATGTAGACACACCTACCATGCATTTACAAAGTTAGTAGGTTGACCATCCATGTCCTTATGTTATGTCAAGAAATAACAACCTTCTTACATGAAACCATAGAGTTGTACCCATTCTAGCTATTCTATCTCCAAATAGATCGAGCAGTGAAGTATCCATTACTATATTTATCTTTGCCTCAGATAGTAGGAAAGCTTCAATAAATTGTTTCTAGACATCCTCAAGAATCCCGAATCAAGTGCTATCAACCCCAAATATTTCCCAAAAGAATATCATTACACTTTACATTGATACTTTAATGGTGATGATCACTCAACTTATGAGAGTTTAACGGGAGAAAGAATAGAGGGAGAGCGAAGTGCTACAGTTTTCTCCTTCTGCATTTTCTCAGAGACCAGCAAATAGGGTTACACAGAGAAGGAAGGAGTTGTTTTGAAATTGATAATCCATTTATGCTACACGGTTATGAATGTTACTAGTTTTGGAATCAACTTTTTATGGAACTTCCGACTTTGGGTGGCAAAAAAGCCAAGGTAGCCACAAAGAAGCAATGGATCAATCCATGAGTTTCTCCTTTCTTCAGGGCTCAAGGTGTATCAGAGGTTCATTGCAACAGTTGGGGTTTGGCCAACACGATGTGTCTGCAAAAAGATCTAGATCACCTTGCCTTGCTTGATATGTGGTCTGGAAAGTTGAAGAGACTCGTGCACATAGGGGTCTACCCTCCCATGGAATACCCTTTCATCATTTTCTCCCAAATCTAGCCAAAAGACAGACAGCGGCGAAAAGATTCTAGTGTTTTTTTTTTTTTTTTTTTCACGAGAAGACCTCCATCTTATGGATTTGAGGCTCAGATCTAATGGAAAACATGAAACAAAGCTTTCAAAACAATCTAGGTATATCTACAACTCTTCAATATTTGTTATATGAAGGGAACTTTCTATTTAAGATTCCTTTCAGATGAAAGATTTTGGAATTATGAGGAATTCCACCATAATATTAAATCTAAGGATGTGTTGTAGCCGCTACAACACCACCCAAAATTTTGAGTATATTCAAAAATTTCGAGTCCCCCTCTGCTCGCTCAGCCCATTAAATCTTCAACCCGACCTTGAGTCAGTGACACCTCCGTGACCTATTCCCGCCAAACCCCGTCACTGCGCTCACTCATATAATGCACGCCGCACCCACTTATCTTGTCGCCTTAGGGCAGGCAGTTGTTGCCGGGACTTATCTTGCCATCAATCTACATTTGCATGAGTGTTCACCCACCGCCCATATTGGGCATGCAACCTCACGCTCTCTGTTAATTTGAGGTTTGTAATTTGGTGGTCCTCTACACATGTTAAAACACCTATGCGATCATAGCCATGAATCAAAGGTTAAAGCCTTGCTCTCTCAAATTTCACTTGGCACATCATAGCCTACTGTTTCTCCACCAGGTTTGAAGGAATACTTTCCATCACGCACATGAACATGGGCATTATATTACCAAGCTAAGCTTTGTTTATATGAGAAGAGTAATGTCTAGTATTTGAGTCGAGTCATGATGGGTTGGGAAGGGTCACTCTCTAATCTCGAGGCTACATAGGTTGAGCTTAATTTAATCATACTCGATAAAGCCCTGCCTAAACATGCAACTAGAAGTATGTTATTCAATTAATAAACTCACCGATACATTGCAAATATAAAACGACCATAGGCACATAGGCATTGACCATAGTAGGAGAGTCCTTATAGTGAATTACTTGAGAATTATTATGTTGCGTCTCACATCTTAGGAAAATGGCATGCGAGACCGAACTTAAAGAAATGGCAATGGAAACTTCTGAGGGCTCGACTTCCACGGCTGCAGCCACGTTCATCCTGGCCACATGAGCAAGGATGTTGTGTAACCAGCTCCAAAAAGGGAAGAAAAGAGATATCAACGCCTTAGAAATGAGCCACTTCGAGGGGGCAACCTCCCGATACATTACATAAATGAACAATTCTTGGATGATACAATCTACAAAACCTCCTTTCTATATATAGGAGTCCATGGGGCCATAATGTAATCCTAGTGGGCCACAATGTAATCCTAGCTGACCTAACAATAATAATTTAAGGGCACAATAATAAAAAAATGGGGGTTACAAGGGTACAATAATAACAATAAGGGGGTTACACTAAAAATAATAAGGGACTATACTAGTAATATAGGGACCTAACATGCCCCTCTCCTTCAAAAAAGTGTTGTCCTCAACGCTTGAGTAGCTCTGGGTGCTTCTGTATAAAATTCTCATCCTCCCATGTAGAATCTTCGGTGGGTAAGTTCTTCCACTTGATGAGATACTCTGAAATTGATCGATTCCGTAGCTGTCGAGTTCTTGTTTCCATGACCGCTTCAGGTTCCAATATGATTTTTCCTTCCTCATCAAGTTCTGGAAATATTGTTTGAACTGGAATATTTTCACCTATAACCTTCTTTAAGCATGAAACATGGAAAACTGGATGCACTCGCGAAGAAGCAGGAAGCTCCAATTTGTATGCCATAGTACCAATCTTTTGCAACACCTTGTAAGGACCATAGTACATTGGTGATAATTTATTATCCTTCTTAGCTTGCTTGAGGGACATTTGTTTGTATGGTTGTAGCCGTAAAAATACCCAATCTCCTACATCAAAAATTCTCTCGCTACGATGTTGATCTGCTTGTTGTTTCATTCGATTTTGTGCCAAATTCGGGTTATCCTTTAAGAGTTGGAGAACTTCTTGCTGATGCTCGATGTGATCTTCCACTGCTTGAACCTTCAAATTTTCCCTTAAAGATGATGTGATCGATGGTGGATGATATCCATAAAGTGCCATAAATGGGGTCATTTTTGCTGCAGTATAGAAGGAAGTGTTATACCACCATTCAGCGAGAGGTAACCACTTGACCCATTGTGTTTGTTTATCAGATACAAAACAACGAAGATATCCTTCCAAACATTTATTTACTATCTCAGTTTGACCATCAGATTGAGGATGATAAGATGAGCTATGAACTAATTGAGTACCCAAACAAGAAAATAACTCCGTCCAAAAATTTCCAATAAAAATGGGATCTCTGTCGCTCACAATAACCCTTGGGCTTCCATGTAGCTTTTGAATTCTATCCATAAATGTAGTAGCAACTGTACTTGCTTTAAATGGATGAGATAATGCACCAAAGTGTGCATACTTGGTAAGTCTATCAACTACCACCATGATGACACTCTTTCCTTCGGACTTAGGTAAACCTGTGATAAAATCCATTGAAATCTTCTCCCAACGTTGACTTGGAATGGATAAAGGTTGTAGAAGTCCTGGGGTCTTAATTGTTTCCACTTTATTCTGCTGGCAAACCAAACATTTCGCCACAAACTTTCGAATATCAGATTTAAGGCCATCCCAAAAAAATTCTTTCTTCACCCTGTGGTAAGTTTTTAAAAATCCTGAGTGTCCTCCTAAAGGAGAAGTGTACAATTCCAGAAGAATATTTTGTTTTAGTTGGGAATTCTTACAAAGATATAAGCGATCTTTGTACCATAAGGAATCATTTTTCCAACTAAATGTATCAGATGTACTAGGATCTTGCTACAACTTTTGAATGAGTGTCCATACATCTTTGTCCTTATTCCATTCATCTCTTGCTTCAGTTATCCAATCTAGTTGGATAATAGAAATGGCACAAAGCAATGCTTCCACCTCTTCATTCTTTCTTGAGAGTGCATCTGCAACAACATTAAGCTTTCCTTTTTGTAGATTATTTCAAAGTCATAACCCAACATCTTTGTGACCCATTTTTGTTGCTCTTCTGAAGATAGTCTTTGTTCCAAAAAGTGTTTAAGACTATCATGATCAATTTTTACCTTGAAGTGTCTTCCCATTAGGTAAGTTATCCATTTCTTTAGTGCATGCAGTATTGCTAACATTTCCTTCTCATAAATAGGTTTCTGTAAATACTTTCCTTTGATTGGACGACTTTGAAAAGCAATGGGTCTTCCTTCCTGCATTAAAACTGCACCAATTCCATTTCCTGAGGCATCACATTCCACAATAAAGGTTTTTGTGAAGTCTGGTGTAGCTAAGACCGGTGCTAAGCACATTGCCTCTTTAAGACGTTCAAAGGCCTTAGTTGCTTCAGGAGTCCATGAAAATGCATCTTTCTTCAATAATGTTGTTAGAGGTGCTGCTATTCTCCCATAATTCTTAACAAACTTGCGATAATACCCTGTTAACCCGAGAAATCCTCGCAACTTCTTTATGGTTGTGGGGACTTTCCATTCCTTAATGGATTTAATTTTGTTGGGGTCTACTTTAACACCCTCGTGAGATACAATATGACCCAGATATTCCACCTCCTGTACTCCAAAGAAACATTTGGATTTTTTTGCATATAATTGTTTCTCCTGCAATAGTTTGAGCACCCTGTCAACATGTTCAACATGATCCTTCCAAGACCTGCTGTAGATTAGTATATCATCAAAAATACTAGCACAAATTTTCTAAGGAAGGGTTTGAAAATGGAATTCATCAACCCTTGAAATGTAGAAGGTGCATTGGTAAGGCCAAAAGGCATGACCAAAAATTCATAATGACCCTCATGAGTTCGAAATGTTGTTTTGGAATATCTTCAGTCTTCATTCTAATTTGATGATATCCTGAACGAAGATCCAACTTGGTAAAATAAATTGCTCCATGTAATTCATCCAATAATTCATCAATCACAGGAATGGGAAATTTGTCTTTAATGGTGAACTTATTGAGCTCCCTATAATCTGGACACATTCGCCATGATCCATCCTTCTTGTGTACCAATACTACAGGAGCAGAGAAAGAACTTTGACTAGGTTGAATTATACCCGCCTCTAACATTTCTGCAATCATACGTTCAATTTCTCTCTTTTGGAAGTAAGGATATCTATAGGGCCTGATGTTTGGAGGAACACTTCCTGGAATCAAATGAATAGCATGATCATGATCACGAATAGGTGGGAGTCCTTTGGGAGTTTCAAACACCTTGGAATGATTGTCCAAGACTTGTTGGAGATGTGCAGAAATAGATGATTTTGATGTTGGAACTTCTAGTGAGCATAATTGTGCAATTACGCCTCGTTGTTCTTTCTTTAGAAGCTTTGTCATGACATTAGAGCTTATTATCCTTCACGGCTTCCCTTCAATACCCCGTAATTCGACTTCCTTTCCTTCTGAAAAAAATTTCAAGAAAAGTTCTTGAAAATTAAAAGCTACCGTCCCCAAAGATTGTAACCATTGTACTCCTAGTACAACATCGGCACCTCCCATAGGAATGGCAAGCATTGGACTATTCAATACATATTCCCCCATGGTTAGCTTGATATTATGGCATTTTCCAGAGCAATTTATAGTTCCTCCATTTGCAACCATCACTTGACATTCTGGTGCTGGGTATAGGAAACAATTTAATTCCTTGGCTACCTTACAATGAATAAAATTATGGGTGCTACTGAATCAATCAACACTATTACCTTTTTCTTCTTGATATGTCCTTCTATCTTGAGAGTTTGAGGAGTGGTAATTCCTGCCAATGCATTACATGATATGGTCAGACTCATTTCTTCCTCTTCTTGGGTTGGTTCCTGGTGTATATCCTTTTCTTGTTCATTTTCTTCTTCCTCTTCACAATCTATGTAAAATAATTTCTTCTCAGCACACTTATGACCTTTAGTGTATTTGCTATCACAACTGTAGCAAAGCCCTTTTGCTCTTTTTTCTTCCAATTGTTGTGGTGTCAGCCTTGTAGGTTGTGGAAATCTAGGCGTAGCCACACTTCCTTCTTTATAGAATTGAATGGTAGGCTTCCTTGTTGCCATAATTTTACATTCAACTTTTCTTGCCAACCTGAATGCCTTCTCCAATGAATCAGGTTCCAGAACGCGAACTTCATGTTGAATGTTATCCTTTAAAGTGCCTATGAAGAGATCAATCCTGTGTTCCTCTGGAATATCAGTTACCCATATATTCAATTTTTGGAAGTCCTCAATGTGCTGCCCCACTAAACCCTTTTGTTTGAGATTTATCAATTGGCTAAAGAAGGTGTTGCTCTTTGTATCCTCATAATGTGCTATCATTTTCTCCGTAAAAATTGACGAAGTGACAATTTTTTTACGGGAGCAAAGCCATCGATACCATACAAATGTATTTTGTTCTAAATGTAAAGTTGCAATGCGTACCTTTTGTGTATTTTGCACATTATGGAGATCAAAATATTGCTCCATCTGTAGTATCCATTTTACAGGATCCTTTCCATCAAACTTCCTCATATCCATTTTTGGAATATGGTGGTTCTTCCCTCCAACAGTAGAGTTTATGAAATCACGATTAACATTTATTTTGTTCTCATCATGAGTTTCCTCTAATATATTTTCACCATTAGGAAACATTTCTTGTATAAACTTTCCCAAACCTTCGATGTCTACTTTTAGATCTTTCTTCATGTTTTCCATGTTGTCTTTCATTTTCTCATCGATCTTAGCTTCCATGTCATCCATCTTAGCTTCCATGCCCACTTCCATGCCATCCATCTTAGCTTCCAAACCACTCATCTTAGCTTCCACGCCATCCATCTTAGTTTCCATGCCCTTCTTCAAAACTTCCATTTCATTTTTTGTTGTTCTTTGTGAGAGCGAAATTTGTTGCACTTGCTCTTGTAATTTTGATATGTCATGTTGCCATTCTTCGTCTTCATGAGTCATAGTAGAGCCTTCTAAAGGCTTAATGGGTGTTGAATTATTTTTAGGGGCCATTTTAGACTCCAATATTGATATATATTCTACAATAGGCCCTTGCAATCAATTCAAATTGATTCTTCAAACAAGACTTATACAATTCGGAAAAAAAATACACACCTTTTACTTGCTTTGAGGAGCTCGATATTGAAATTGTATTATCTCTGTGATTGTGGATCTTCAATATCTGAAATTCAACACTGAAGTAGCCCTCTGAATTATCCTTTGAATGCCACAGGTCTGAACTGATTTGGATTCTCCAAGACAAAGTTGTGTCCAATCTCCCACAATGACCTAATTATGGACTGGTTCAGTAGAGCGAATTTGTACGACTTGCCACGTGTCAATTTTTTGTCCTTTGTCTCTGAAATTGATAGAAAATAAACTAAAGTCTATTTACTTGTGACCACTTTTTACGGTACTCCAATCCGATGCCCAGAGAGAGAGTTATTGAACTTTTCCCACGATTACCTCTTTGAGATGCAATTCAGGAGCCTGAAAAAGCACTACCTTCCACAGATCATATCTCCAAAAATGTTGCGAACCAAGCTCTAAATTTTTTTGAAGGATTTTATTAGGATTTCAGCTTCACACCATACGAATTTCAGATTCTGAACCTTCGTAGAAAAAAAGTTATAGTGCAAATTCCACGATGACCTGTTTAGGAGCCTGAAAAAAAACCTAACTTCCACAGATCATATCTCCGAAAATATTGCGAACCAGGCTCTCAAATTTTTAGAAAATCTTCCTCAGGATTTCGGCTTCACACCCTAAAAATTTCAGCTTCTGAAACTTCGTAGAAAAAAAGTTATAGCACAAATTCCACGATGACCTGTTTGGAGCAGCGAAACCCTAGAATCCAAAGCTCTGATACCAAATGTTGTGTAACCAGCTCCAAAAAGAGAAGAAAAGAGATATCAACGCCTTAGAAATGAGCCACTTCGAGGGGGAAACCTCCAATACATTACATAAATGAACAATTCTTGGATGATACAATTTACAAAACCTCCTTTCTATATATAGGAGTCCATGGGGCCATAATGTAATCCTAGTGGGCCACAATGTAATCCTAGTCGACCTACAATAATAATTTAAGGGCACAATAATAACAAAATGGGGGTTACAAGGGTACAATAATAACAATAAGGGGGTTACACTAACAACAATAAGGGACTATACTAGTGATATAGGGACCTAACAAAAGAAAAAATGCGTGCAAATTGAGGGAACGTCGGCTCGTGGTTAAGCCACATCTTTTCTGTTTGTATTGCCTCATGCCCAAGGAGCTACTGACAGAGGGTAATTTCTCATTTGATGTCAAAATCATAGTTAAAACCAAAATCCATGAGGCAATATGTGGGAAACCATGTACAGATCAACTCTCGCTCTCGCGCGATGGTTGGGGAAAATCATACAGACACTAGTTATTGCAGAAGGGGATGGCAAAAGTATACGTCTGATAGGTATTGTGCTCTATCAGAGATGCACTCCGCAGCACCAATGTCTGGTATCGCACGGGCGTTCTCTGCAGGCGCAAACATCAGTGTTCATGGAAGGAATATATCCATAACGTTACCACTGTAGGATTTGTTAATAGAATTTTATTGCGCCATCAGACCTTTCAGAAACTCGCTCCCACCATAGTCTAAGCATGCCAAATGCAGCACCAGCACCTATTATCACATAGTTTTCTTGGTGGGTGCAGATTCCCTTGTTATGTGTTGATGTCGTGGTTGGGACATATGGTGCAAATATCAATGTTTACAGATGAAATAATGGAGTAGTTAAGTCGCACGAGTCACATCAATGAACCCCAGCCAAGAGTGCGACTTCTGGCTCATTGCGACCAGTCGCTAAGTTGCAAATATCTCAGAGAAACGATCGATGCGACTCCCTAACTATTCGACCTCCGTAAGTCGCAGCTTCTTTCACTAGTCGCTAGGTCGCCAGCCTAAGGCATGAACAAAGCGTGCGACCTATCGGGAGCTGCAACTATGCTACTTCCATAGTTGCCAAGTCGCAAGGTCACACCCAAGAGAATCCTCAACCCGACGCAACTCTCCGACTACGCAACCTCCATACTCGAGTTGCGACCTCATCAGCGCCTGTCAGAGAATGGGTGTGTTATTATACACATCCCTAAAGGATAGATTATTTCAAGAACACGTTGAGCCTTGTTTTGAGAACGTTCTTTTCTAGTTAAGACGACGTTGGAAGATTGCCTCCAGTTTGTAATGAATTGTTCTGGAAGAACGTTTTGCTGCAACGTGCCATATACGTGACGAAATATGCAGCATGATCCCTAGCATGATGTCTTATCCATTTGCGGGTAAAGAGGCCAACCCCTTAAAGGTGTTGCATATTTTGTGTTCATCGTCACTCTTTAGGTAAATAAAAGTGGAAAGAAGCGTTACGGTGGGGAGAACTATGTAAAGGAATGGCTATTTCATGGGATAAGTAGAGGTCCTCGTGTTGGTTGAACTTGAAACTGGCCATGAACTTTCATAAATGCCCAGAAGGAGTCTTGACGAGAAATAAGGAAGCATATGATGGTGGAGAAGGGAATCGCGTTCTTTGGAGGTACGAGTAGATTTAGGCACGCCTCGAGAACCATCAAAGGTTAATCATGTAATGCGGGAGGCAGTCATAAACTGAAGAAAGCACCTAAATAACGAACATCAATGTTTGTCTTTGAAGATCTTCTGAGAAGGATTTGGACTAATAATACCACTTACAAGCTGCACACGCAACATTTCGACATGTAAATGGACCACACAGGGGTCTAAACCTACATTGTTTTCTTTAAATGAATTAATGGGATGAGTTTCCCGCATTAATTTTTTATTATAAAGACTATGACCCATGTTGCTTGTTGCAGGTAGAAGTGGTCGACGCACAGAACAAAAGATAGGGTTTTCTAGCAAGCGAGGTGGATCCTCACGAATCCCCAAGAACCTCACTTTAAGCTCAAAGACACCTGGTCACTTGCATAGGACTAATACGTAGGAAAAGGCATCTTGCTGTGAAAACCGAAGATCACCGAAAGAGAAATGCAGCAGGGATAAAACCCTAGGTCGCAAGTCGCAAATGACCCCAGGTCGCAGGTCGCAGATGATCTTAGGTCGCAGGTCGCATATAACCCTGGGTCGTAGGTCGCAGATGACCCTAGGTCGCAGGTCGCAGATGACTCCAAGTCGCAGGTCATAGATGACCCAAGGTCGCAGGCCGCAAATGACTCAAGGTCGCAGGTCGCAAGTAACCCCAGGTCGCAGGCCGCAAATGACCCTAGGTCACAGGTCGCAGGTCGCATGTAACACTAGGTCGCAAGTCGCAAATGGCCCCAGTCGCAAGCCAACCCAACAGTCGGGAAGACCAAGAGTCAAAGGAAACTCCAAAGACATCTCAGCCTATATATACAAGTTCGGGAAGTGACCAAAGGACTTTTAGCTCTGCAATAGAAGCTAGGACCATAGAGGAATTGGTGCTTGAGAGCTAAAGGCACTCAACTCTTGGTATCAAGTAGAGAGAGAGGTAGCGAGGTTAGGGTTTTGGTATCAAGCATTGAGATGAATAGCCCATGTTCCACTATTGGGTTTTGATGAGTTGTAAACATGTATTTGACGTTGCAGCAACATTAATAATATATTCTCTTTTCTGGCATTGATTCACGTGCTTGTTTGTGGTTATAATACTAGCTGTCTAATATTACACTATGTTGTACGTGTGCTTCCATGCGAGCAATGAGCTATGAACTAATTCACAGTGGTTGCATGTACGTTTGCTCTTGAATCAGTGTTTATTTGTTCCTTGCCATGTCAGTGACCTATTATGAACTACTTTGCAATTAACTTCTGGTGTGTTTCCTTTCATGTATGTCTGACTAGTTTTGTCAGCTCACCGATCCCACTCACGGCATACCCTATTTTATTTTGCTGCTTAGACTTGCTTGTATCTTTGTTTATGGTTCGTCAATCTTGGGCTGATTTTTGCTTCATTGATTGGTCATTTCACCTTCGCCTCCGCTTCATCATCTTCTCATCCAACAACCAAGAGTGGAAACACTTATGGTAGCAGTCGTGCCCACATATCGGATGGGTCTGCTATCCCAAATGGTGTGAGGTCTAATTGGGACCTTTCACCGGGGAGACCCCCTTTGTTGTTGGCAGTAAAAATTTTGCCATCAACAAATTGGCACTAGAAGGAGGGCTAGATGACAAGCTGAGCCCTTAGAGCCTGTAGTTAGTCTCATATCTGTAAATGGCTCGTCCCAAATCATTCTCCCGAGATGTTTATCGGATTTATCTGGTGCTCGATGCTCAATCCCCGATGAACCTCCGTATCACTTGTCCCAGTTAAAATTCGATGGTAAGAATAGAGTTTCCATAACCAAGCACCTTTCGGATTTCATTGAGTTTTGTGAGTGTTACGAAATTGAAGATGAGGAGTTTCCTTGTGTGCTTTTCTCCCTCACTCTTGAAGGTCGCGTTAAGCAATGGTGACGCACATTGCCTGCAGCTTCCATCCATTCGTTCGAGCAGCTCACCGGTGAATTTCAACAAGCTTTTCACAAGTACGATTTTCAAAATGTATTAATAAGGTTAAATGAGATCAGAATGGAACCTCAAGAATCTCTAGAGGAGTTTTCTATCAGACTTGTTCATTTTTGTTTTGAGTTCCCTGAAAGGGATTTCAATTGGGCATATTTAATTGAACAGTTTTGACAGGTGGTTTTCGTTTCC
The DNA here is from genome assembly GCA_034641835.2 of Pinus albicaulis. NCBI lineage: Eukaryota > Viridiplantae > Streptophyta > Pinopsida > Pinales > Pinaceae > Pinus > Pinus albicaulis. Next base: position 235,791 of record JAXQQM020086091.1, on the reverse strand, counting down.
CTAGAACACTTTCAATCGGCAACAAACCCTGATCCCAGTGTTTGTTGTGATAATCCTCAAGTTGCCAGTTGTTCGAACTCTGTCCCAAACATTTCCTTGTCTATCTCCTCGAGTCCAGAACACATCCAGGTCTCCAAGAAGAGTATTATTATTTGTGACGTTCCTTTTCCTCCTCTTGAATTGCCGTGTAATGGAGTTTTGGTCTCAAAAGTGTTGAGAGATGATAGACATGTACGGGAAAATAAAACCTATTGTACCACTCCTGAATCTTTCACGCACCCTATCAAATCAGAGCTTGAAAGCCATATTGGACTAAGATCTCTCCCTGTTAATGAAACCTATCTTGAGGCCACTGAACGTTTACCTGGGTACAGTTCTAAATCTCATTCACATACTAATAATAAGTTGAGTCTTGTCCCAGATAAAGCTGATTTCCCTACAAGATCATTGGACTGTGTGGGCGTGCAGGATCATTGGCCTCTCTGGATGACATTGATGTGCGAGATGAAGGTCCTTGTACGGCTGATACCCCCGCATCTAAATCATTTCATCCATTATTCCTCGATTCTGCCACAACAGTAATTTCTTCAATTCATTCAAAGTTGTCTTATACTAGTGTTGTCGACAATCACGAACACGCAAGTGGTGTTTCACAATCGCATTACGAAATGGGAATTGCTGGTCTGGTCCTTAATAGGTATTTTCATCTGAGAATCTTTAAGCAGCATTGAGTGTGTTGTCGCCTGGTGTCCGAATATAGCGACAATGGCTCAGATTGGGGGCTGTCACTCTTATCCCCAATCTCTCTATTTAAGTTGTCTCCTTGCAAGCTAAAGGAGGTAGACCCTATTATAAATGAGGATGACAAATCCAGGAGACACAGCTAAAACATCAAATACTTGATAGAAATGAACGAGATTCCACAGATCTAAATTAGATTTCACGTTTAAGACCAGTGCCTTATGGAGTCAAACAAGATCCCGTTATGCAATTATAAACAAGTAAGTGACGATTAACTGCTGCTTATTAAAACACGATTGATCACAATGATATTCAATTGAAAACGCCACAACCATGAATTAAAATATCTTAAATCCACAGCGATATTATCACAAGATGAAAATGCCAGATATTTGCAATATTTCTAGATTTATGATGCTTCAATTAATTTCGATCCAGAAAATGTTTCTATAGTCAAAATTTTTTTTTAACACATTTGACTATAGAAAATTTGAATTTTTTTTTTTTATATTTTTTGTATTTTCTAGATTTTTTTAGAATTATTTTTTATTTTTTATTATTATATATATATTTTTTTGAATTTTAAAATCCAAATTTCTAAATCTAAGAGTTAAAATCTAAAACTAAAATAAAAATTAAAACTAAATTAAAAATAAAATTTAAAAAACTAAAAATCGACTTTAAATAAAACTAATGCTAAACATCAACAAGGATTAATTAAAATCTAAAACTAAAAAAAAAAAAACGTTTAACAAATAAAATCTACAAACTAAAATCGCAAAAAAAAACCTAAAGTCTAAAAACTTACGCTAACCTTTATGAAATTACAATTAAACACTAACACTACGATTGCATTGAAACGAACCCGATTAGATAAAAAAAAATATAAGACGCCGGCTTTAAAAAAAATTTAACACGATCTTCTGTTTCTTTGGTTTATCGTTTGTGCAGGTCGACGTAGGATTGAAGTTTGGACGGCGGACAATGGAGAGGATCCAACGGGCAGAGAAGGAAAATTGAACGGCAAGGAGATGGGACATCGAGTTGAGGAGCAGATCTGGACGGAGGGCAGAAGAAAGTGGCTTGGTCAGCGGCTCAATGGCATGAGAAGATAAGTCGAAAAGCAAATGGGTGGCAACATTTGCTCGCAGAGATAAATCTGTTGGATGTATTTCGATGGACGACAAGGAGAGGGTCGATGCAGAGGATAGAGGGACGGCAGGCAGAGAGAGGTTTCAGAAGATTCGATAATAGAAAGCGGGTAAAACAAGTATGAAAATGTGTGGGCAGTTAAGGAGTGGAGAAGGAGATCGATGGCTGGGGGAATAAGGGTAAACTGCAGATTAACGGGAATGAACAACATTCAGAGTCAATAAAACCCTGTACATTTAAATCTCTCCCTTCAAATTCAAAAATATCGCCCAGATTTTATCCACAGTAGGAATTTGAGGCCAGATCTGGCCTTTGGAGGCTAGATCTGCCTTAGATCTAAAAAAAATTTCCAATTTGAACCCTGAAACTGTAAGAAGCCAACCTGATCTGAAGGTACACACCAAGAAACGATTAAACCCTCACAATCCTAAAAAATTTACAAATTTACAACTAGTTTACAAATTTAAAACCCTCATGGTCCGATTTAAATCCGTTTTAGCACAATTTTCAGAGATTTAAAGTTTTTAGTGAGAGGCACAAGCCTTCGAAACCCTGCAAAATCACAAATATCGTAAGATAGACCTGAAATTTAACAAATAAAGAGCTTATCAGATTTATGTTTATTGAGAGTCGACTGGTCCAACCGAAGACTTCCCCAGACGCCCAATCTTAAAAAAAATTTCCCTGCACACTTAGATCTAAATCTTAGATCGATAGAGATTTAAGAAAACAACATGAGACCTTTGCGAAAAAAAAATCAGAATGTTATTTTATAAACCCAGAAAACTGCATAAGATACCTATATGCAGATTAATCCATGAAGGCCATCAACCATAAAATACAAGAAACAAAGTAGCAGAGTTTAGAGACAATTCACCACATAGATCTGAGAAGGAACATCCAAATTTGTAACCCCAAAGTCTTTATGCTTTATTCCTCAAAAATTTACAAGAGCTTCTAAGAACAAGTGCACGATCCTAAGATCGGATGACTCAAGAATGAGAAAGACCTCTAAATTTATAGGACAAGATCTCTAACGGCTAGTTTGGATGATCCTCGTCAAAATAATCTCAAACGTCCAAAAGATTTAATTATCTTTTAATCCGGAGCGTTGAAATTAAAATTTTGGGGAAAAAACGAATTTATCATTTAATTCAATTTTAATTAACTCAAAAATATTATTTTTGAGTTAATTACCCAAAATTTTGACCTTGACTTAACCACCAGGGCCCGAAATATCTGTAAGGTCTACCTCTTTATCTTATAAAACAAAAGACTTATCTGATTCCTAACAGTTCAGCAGGATTTAATTTGAAAGAGAATTTAAACATGATTCTAACTTAATTCTAAGTAAAATCACAGTAACCAGCGAATGCTAATCTACAGTGACTAGTTGATGCCGAAACATAATAATAATTAACTGGACCTAAGAGGAGAAATACCTGGAAATGATGAGATCCAAACCAGAATACCTGGAACCGTGATCCTCCTCTCCAGCTGATCGGACAGATTTCAGAACACAAAATGTTCCTCCCAGCCAATTTAGGATTTTAATCCTAAACCCAGAGGACGCCTCCTCTGCCCCCGTGCCCAGAATCCAGAGAACAGTGAGTCTCCTTTCCACTCTTGATAAATTTTACCACAGCAACCTTCTCCATTTCATCACAACAGCCTTCCTCCCCCTTTTCTCCCCCGAAAAGGACCCCTTCCTCCTTCATATCTTCTTGTTTAAATAGCAATCTGCCCCACCGCCACAACACCATCCAGCTAAGACCTCCATAAATGTAGAAATGAATGTTTTGAAAGAGATGTCATTCGAATGATAGATGATAAGGTTGTATTTAAAGAGTTGCTATTCAAATGTAAGAGGATAAGGTTTGTATTAATGAGGTGTGATTCGAAATGTAAGATGATAAGGTGGTGATAAAGAGCTGTCATTTCAAATGTCAGAGGATAGGGTTGTATTAATGAGATGAAATTCAAATTCGAATGGATTTAATCATGGTGCTTTGAATCTTTAATAACTTTTTCTAATTTATTCTTTAAAGTTTGTTTTCTTTATGTTTGTATATTATATTTAAACCATGAGTTAAATATTTAGGAAGTAGGAACTTAGGGTGTGGGTTGTTACATACTTCTTCCCTTCGGAAAACTTCGTCCCGAAGTTAGGGTTCCATGTGCTCATATCAATGATTGTATTTTTAGAGATTAGGGTGATTGTAGATGGCTGATTTTTAAGATTGAATTTCTGTTTGAATAAGCATGTATCTGCAATTAATTGTTACTTCCCATCTCCACCAAGTCTTCAAACTACTCTAAAATCATCCTATCCCTCATAATCTCTTCCACTCCCATCCTATCCGTCCTCTACAGGAATATGCCATGGCATCAGTTTTACTGATCCATTCATAGACCTTAAGGATATCAGCGTCGATTACGTCGACCAGATACGCTTGTAGGCATCCGGCAGTCATCATCACACGTCTAGGGGAGCGTGACTCGCACAGTCCTCCCATGACTCCAGGTATCGGAGGATAACCGGTGGGCAACACCTCCACCCCTCCCAATAGGACCAGGGTCAACACCCTATCGTGGAATCTCAGGAGTCTCAACTGTTCTGGGGATTCTGTCATCACGTATTTTGGCTCTGTAATCTGTCTTCTGCAAAGCAATTACTTGTACACAATCTGCAATGTAAACACTTGTACGCACATTACAGCACATGCATCTATATTGTTCATAACAAATTGTTACCCATATAACAATCTCTACTCATTCAAAATACACTGTTATCAATGTAAACATTCGTACACACATTACAGCGTATGCATCTATACGGTTCATATTCCTGCAATGATAATTTAAATGACATAAGGCCTGTTGGTATCCCTGCACTTAGTAAGGTCAACAATAGCATATATTCGGTATCACTAGAGTTAAGTAACATCCATTCTTTATGGTTACCCATGTACCAGCAAGTAAAATTCATTCTTAAGAGATAATTCAAAATAAAGTTTACAAATTCATGGATAGGCTATGACCACTCTCTATACATGACCAATACGCTGTGTGATTGTGATTACAAAGTTGTAAGTTAGGCTAGTATTTGATTATGTCATACTCTTCATAAAAATCAATGGGAATCAGTGAAGATAGTGGTACGGTAATAAAGGATATTGAACCTTTACCCTTAGCTCCATATTAGTACAATACTAGCATGTTTATTATGTAACATGATGAGAGATAAACCTCTATACAAAAGAGCCTTCATTACCGTTATAAAAGGTTAACCATGTGAATCCATTGGATAGTATAGCTTATATAATATTGATCTTATGAATATGTGGACTACTAGAATCTTATAACAAGCCTAAGTATCACTACTGGTCAAGTATGGCTATTTCCATAATAAGTATACCATGTGAAATAGGTGAAGCAAGAAGGTCTCTCTTATATACGAGTAGAAGTAATAGAAGATAGGATTTCACCTTTATCAAGCCTATGATTGCTATTACATCTATTCTTATTCATACTTAACTAGTGAATGGTACAGGTTTATTACGGGATCACTTAGAGCACTCGAAACCAAGCTTTTATATGTAAGCTCTAATCCAACTAGATATGGTATTACACTCAGTAAGCTATGAAGATCATATGGTTCACTGTCATTCAAATATTGCACTCTCTCTGATTATGGTTATACACTCCTTGTTATTACCCAATATACGTGTTACTTAAGCTCATTGATCAGTATTTATTATGGATATTTATTAATTATAACCAATGTTATAATCACAATTGTAATTAACAGAGTCAAGTCGATCATAATTACTATGCACTTAGTATCTATACATGCCTAATTACTCCTATATGAGCATAGTGAATGTTCCTTTACTTCATCAATATGCATAGAGTCGTACAGTCAATCTATGTATGGAACTCGGTCACTGGTAGAGATAGGTAGTACTAAGGTCCTTAAGAGGATAGAGTCACCATTCTTCCATGAACCTGAGCTTGCATCTTTACTATATGAGATGGTGGTACCCATTCAGATCACAGCTTAGAGAATAGGTAACACTAATGAGAAGACCCATTGTACTAATAATATGTTTACAAGCTTATACTACTAATCAAATGGGAATACCGTAATCAAGCATTCTAATAAAAGTACTAGTTAAGTAATATCCATGATGTTGAACACGCTGGTAACTTATTTAAGCATGGTGAATCAATACGGATAGTAAGCACAGTGTTGATTGGGCTAAAATTAGTCGGAAAGTATAAGTGTAAATTCAAGTAATGTGATATATAAAACAAACAAGGTTACTAATACAGCTTTATACGAGCTTAGATCAGCTAAACTAGAGAGAAGGAGTGATATCTCAATAGTAAGCATTTACCTAATTAACTTTATTCGCGCAGATTAGTATGAGTAAGTTATGTAATATACTTGAAATCACCTATACCCCTTAGATATGGCACTCTAACCTATTCACTGGTACCACTTGTACCAACCTGAGTTGAATATTATTTACATAAAGCATGTAAAATATAAGACATATAGGGAATATACTGAATATAACATATGTTGGTCGATGTGAAAATACACGTGTCGTATTTATAATTTTATACTTCAAAGCCTGTAGGAACACATCCCTGTGTAAGGATAATATCATCTGTTGTTATTATATAGCATATATTATTTATAATATAGGGTATATCACATTTTTAGCATCCACAAATGATCTATGGTGAGTTTTTGATAGGTAGCAGAGTTTTTGGTCGATGCCAAGTTTATTTTACTTTTTCAGTCATTGCTAACACAGTTACTCTGCACCAGATTCTTGAATTTGAAAGGAAACATCTGAGGATCATTCATATCTATAGTTATGATTGCCATATTTCACATGTGATTGCCAACATCCAAAATTTGCTCCAATAGTCATACTTCTCATAGTTTCTATTAATGTTGATATAATTATGATAGTCAATAGATTTGCTTATATGTGTTCAATCTATAACCAAGATGTGGACATACGAAAAAGCCGCTCTATATTTAACAATTTGATATAGATCCTATATACACCAAAGTCAACCAGACGTTTACATACATAGCAATTGCTATTTATTCCATGAAATACCAGAAACTCAGATTATCCAATTTAGTTTCTTGATGCAACAAGGCCTGCAAGGTAGCACAACCTCTGCTAAGAATATAGACTTATGCTAAGGCTCCCAGTTGTGTTTAAACACAAATGGTTAGCAAAATACATGATTTAGCAGTTTTGGTCTTATAGATGTTTTATGACTAACAAGGTACCTAAAATTTAATATAATACTTAGAAGAAAAAAAATGCCGGACCACCAAACAGCATGCTAATTCGGGATAAATGTTTAATATACTAGTTACAGCCTTGACATTTTACTCCACAGATTGGAAGTATGAGACATTTTGGAGTGCAGCTGAGGGTTACCCTGATATGTCAGCAGGGAATTTCAAGCAATGGGCAAGTGGATATGTCCACTGTCCTCATTTCACAAAATCATAACTCAGTAGTAAAGGGAGGCTAGAAAAGGTCCCGCTCCATTTTGTATTTTCCATTTGCATTCCCACCTATAGTTAGCAGCAATTCGTTATCTACGCAATAAATTTTGATTTTGTTGACTTGATCAGAAAACTACAGAAAACTACAACTTATGGTTCTAATTTCTTGTCTGTTTTCATACTGTCATCATTGATGTGGTACTAGTTATATGATTGAAATGGAATGTATTATAAATGCAAGGACATTAGACCACACACCATGTTATGCAAGACATGCAAATGATAGATAGAGGTTCACCCAGTAAGAGTCTAATAGATTTAACTCTATAACTTTCTCTAAGCACTGTTGTTTTCAGTTTTGGAATCTTATCTGTACATGGTATTTCTCCACATATTGATATCTTTGAGCACAAGTATTCCTGTTAATTTTATTTACTAACTAATATGGGAACCATCCCAAGCACATAACCATGGATGCATTAATCCTTCAACTAGTTTAATGAATTGGTAACACAAAAAAAATCTTTCTTTGACCTGACAGTGCTCCACCGCTTTTCATAAAGCAAAGCAGCTATAAATATCATATAGCATAACCTCACAACAGTTAATGGGAGCCTTACTGAATGAAGGGTCAGGGGAGATTCAATTTAGTTGTTCAGTCCTCAAGAACATTCTCTGTATAAAGCAATGAATGATGAATCATTTTGAAGCCAAGCATGGTACCAAGATACATTGTCTGCTATGAATATTAATATTTTCTTTATATTTTGATTCACAGAAAAACAATACAGAAGAAAGCTACACCTTATTTTTATAATACCTTTCACATTTATCTCAAACAAACAATATATAAAGAATGTAGGAATCCATTTTATAGACCGATTAATGGTATGAATCGCATTGAAATACGACCCAGAAAAAGTGAAACAGTGATTGGCCGATTTACTTGTTCAGGTTAAGAGATTTCTCACTTTCAGCTCGCTGGGTGTTTTCCTTGTCTTGAACTAGGTAACTGGCAGGAAACCAAGGATCTGTAAAAAGCTCTAATGAGACTATTGCAATTTGTGTCATGGAAAAAGGCAAGATCATATCCTGTTCATAATGATACTTAAGGTGGAATGTAGACAATCTGCAATATTTTATATTTGTACCTCCTATGGTAGGAGGCATTTATAATCTCACCTAACTGATAGAGAGCTAACACAGTATTCTTCAGAGCATCAGTATTAGAAAGGTCATCATTACTGTTAATGGCCAGGGCAAGACTTCTGAAAAGTTCATAGCAGCACAGTTTGGTAAAGTACTTATCTGCAGGCATGTCTAGGCAAGTTCACAGATGTGTTAAGGTTGATTTGTTCAGACGGTTGCCTCACCCAATCAATCTTGTTGATAACATCAAAGCTTTGTGCAACATCTGAGGTATATGAACCTCTCAAATGCCTGTTTTCTGAGCCAAGTACCAGACCATCATGCTAACACACAGAAGAGTCCGCAAATCCGGTCAGCCTAACACTAATAGTTCTAGAATCCGGCGCAGTTGGTTCTACAAAAGAGATGGCTATACAATGGATGGGGAAATCGTCGGTCATGTTCAGACTCATTAACTTACTATTAGGATTACAACATACCAATACCATTACTCTTACGGGACAGTAACGACGCTATGAAACCAATACGGTTATGGTGCCAATATCAATACTGCTCATACGTAACACTGTACTTGTGATAGATCAAGAGCATGGATAACACTCAGTTGTGAGAGACAATAGATAAAACTGAACTGTAGTGATCAGCAATAATACTAAACTGTGCGTGATCGTGCAGAATACCGTGATGCCATACATGGTTACTCGACTGTGATATTAGTAATGTCATGACCCATCTATATCAATGATGCCAGATATATAATATATATATATGATAGTGATCATACACAAATTTGGGATGCCAAAAGTTCCATATATATATAGAATGAAATGCATCGGTGGTTGGAGCGATAATAATAATATTCATATACAATCCATACCATACCTCGTCCCTGAAGATTGGGTTCATTTATCATACCTGGTGAGACTCGGGAGATTTGTAAGGTCACGTCAGAGCTACCTATAATGGCGTAACGTTTATACATTCACAGAACTTAAAATTCATTCCCGCCCTACTTTTGAAGTTTCAGAAGACGGTCAGTGATGAGATTTATATATATATATATAATAAAAAAAGGTTATAAGCTGCCTTCGTTTATCAGTCTGATATTTAACGCTGATATTCGTGCAGCATTTGGAAGTCACGGATCTACGCTGGCCGCATTTAAATCCGGTTTAAATTGGAAATTTTAATGGGTAATATACCCAAACTATACGGCGGAGATCTCAACGCTAAACGGAATGTTATGCGGTGTCAACGCTAAACAATGGACATACGTTTAGTGTACAGGTTATATATATTATGGTGTTTAAGTATTGGAAAAGCGAGATAAACATTAAGTTATATCCGCCGTAATATGCAAAGTTCATATGTGTGAGGATTAATTATCTTTCGACCTTGGCACGATTTGATATATCGAACCAGAATACTGGGCCATAAGACATATTTGAACGGACCGACATAGGACATGTATCAGCGCTTTTAAATTATATATATTTTTTTAAACAAATGCCAATCGAACGCAAATGGACGGCTCCACCGCATCAAACTGGTGTCACGCCATTCATATGCTCCACCGCCTTCTATCTACTTCGCTGTCCAATTTTAAACATTGGTTTGCCACGCTATCAGTTCGAGAAGCTTTGGTGTACACAGGTGTTTGCTTGCATTACATGCCGGTTAACTAATTTAAATTCACCGCAAGGCCGCTTTCCTGGTTTGAGTTGGAATTTAAAGGTTATGAGTTCGAGTCTCTGGATGACCCATAAGTATATCTTTAAGCTTTGTGGTTCACCATCAGAAGAGTATTGGAAGAAATCGAAGTTGCCACATGCAACCATCTTCAAGCCACAGCAACCTTATATGCGATGCATTGCAGAGACTTTTAGAGAGTTCCCACAAACAGCACTGGCCCTGATCGAAACACTTCTTGCCATAGAATCTTCTAGTCGTGGAACAGCAGCTTCAGCTCTTAAGAACGAGGTGAGCATCAAGTGGCACTGTAAATTAGAACGTACCAAAATGAGATACCTAGTCCATGCATTGGTGCATTGGATTTAACTTCTTCTTTTTTTTTATTCTTTATCTTTGCTGTATTCAAATTTGCCAAACCCTAGATAATAGGTACTGGACGCTTCAGCTTGTGAACATTTTTTTCTGATTCTTGAAGCATATTCATAAATAACTTTCAATTTAATACTAGGGTTGTGCAATGCTGGTTAGAGTAAAAGAGATATATATTTTGGGGAAATAGTAGCAGATGCCAGAGCCATATATTTTGACCTTCTATGCAGACTTTATGAGAATATTGGCTTGTCTTATTATGTGTAATTATAGATCTCACCTTCATATACTTTTCCACTTCATTAATTTGTAATCTCATCCATATTTACCTTGTAAAACCTGCTGGTTGTTTTATTTTATTACATTTTATATCTGATGCACTTATTGAGATCTAGATTGGAGATGTGAGCATAGGTAGATATTGAGTGCTCTGCTGACAACCGGGTGTCGGACAAAGCTCTGTCCCAAAGGATAAAGCTTATAATACGAGAGTTGCCTACTATCCTTACCAAGGCAAACATATTCCAGTGTAAAATGAAAATAAATCTAGACATGAGTTTGTCAGTTGATTGATTCTGCTTAGAAAAAGAAAATGTTATATATATATATATATATATATATATATATTGATACCTATCTGTTTTAAGGATTCGTCTAACCATCAATTATTGACGTTGTTTTGGCAGTCTTAAATCACTGTCCAGAGACTACAAAAGCATTTGGAGTCATTGCAGATCCAGTTGGCCATAGCAAAGGTCCAATTTTTGCACAGTCAGGCATTTGAGAGAAACAGTTTTTAACGGTGTATATGTGCCGCTTCTTGTTGATAATCTTGCTGATTTTCTGAAAGTGTATCCTGCACCAGACTCTGCTGGAAACCTCATCATACCTCTCTTACTAAGTTTATCTTGATTACTAGAGCTTCTATCTCATTCCTTCAACAACAATTTCGGTGAAAGACTCCTAGAGCAGTTTGATAAGAAACAAAATCCAAAATCCTGGAATGCTGATGAGGAACCAGTAACTGTTGCAGTTTAGTTATTGTATAAAAGTATTTGTTTACGCAGCAGCTTTAGATTTGGAACATCCAGAGACTGGTTTATACCAGCAGCAGCTTTTAATGGGCCCTTAAGGTCGTAAAGAGGGTTTGAATCTGCCCTCTGATACCAAGTGTAAGGTCTACTTGTTTATCTTATAAAACAAAAGACTTATCTGATTCCTAACAGTTCAGCAGGATTTAATTTGAAAGAGAATTTAAACATGATTCTAAGTTAATTCTAAGTAAAATCACAGTAACCAGCTAATGCTAATTCACAGTGACTAGCTGATGCTGAAACATAATAATTAACTGAACCTAAGAGGAGAAATACCTGGAAACGGTGAGATCCAAAACAGAATACCTGGAACCGTGATCCTCCTCTCCAGCTGATCGGACAGATTTCAGAACACAAAATGTTCCTCCCAGCCAATTTAGGATTTGATCCTAAACCCAGAGGACGCCTCCTCTGCCCCCGTGCCCAGAATCCCGAGAACAGTGAGTCTCCTTTCCACTCTCGATAAATTTTACCATAGCAACCTTCTCAATTTCATCACAACAGCCTTCCTCAAATTCATCACAACAACCTTCCTCCCCTTTCCTTCCCCCGAAAAAGGACCCCTTCCTCCTTCATATCTTCTTGTTTAAATAGCAATCTGCCCCACCGCCACAACACCATCCAGCTAAGACCCCCATAAATGTAGAAATGAATGTTTTGAAAGAGATGTCATTCGAATGATAGATGATAAGGTTGTATTAAAAGAGCTGCTATTCAAATGTAAGAGGATAAGGTTTGTATTAATGAGGTGTGATTAGAAATGTAAGATGATAAGGTGGTGTTAAGAAATTTTGTCATTTCAAATGTCGAGGAGGATATGGTTGTATTAATGAGATGAAATTCAAATTCGAATGGATTTAATCATGGTGCTTTGAATTTTTAATAACTTTTTCTAATTTATTCTTTAAAGTTTGTTTTCTTTATGTTTGTATATTATATTTAAACCATGAGTTAAATATTTTAGGAAGTAGGAACTTAGGGTGTGGGTTGTTACGGATCAATATTTCTTAAAATTCTCAATATTCCCTTGGCCTGGGGCTATCAAAATCATTTTCCAAGGACCCACAAATTTTGTCTTTAAAGATTTAATCCTAATTTAGGACCCTAAATTAATTAAATTTCTGGTTTAGGATTTTATTAATTAATTGACCAGAAAATTTAATTAATTGACTAAGAGGGGATTATAATTATTTTTCCAACCCTCTTTTTCATGAGATAATACATTTACATACATGAAGGGGGAAAACCCATTCGTATAGACCCTCAAATAAATACCCAATTCTGTGACTCAAAATATGATCTAGTAGACCAAGTAGCTCAAACTACTTTTACAAGGACTCGATAGAGAACACTAGGACTCACTTAGCATGCTGATGAAAAAATCCACCCTAGCTTTGGGGTGAGGCTGGAGGGAAAAAATCTGCCGATCACTTTCGTGAATCAGTGAGACAAAAAACCTCCTAGGATGGAAGTCATCAACAACATACTAGGCTTACCTAGGTTGTTACATACATTGACGGTCTTACTTAGATCATTTACATCATTACATGCAAAATGGGTTTACATCATTTATAACAATGTCAACTGTCGATGAAATCTGGATGATGGAATCTGAATGGCGCAACCATGTCGAACATGACGAATCCCATTTGAAAAAATGGGGGTGTACTGCTATGGGGTAGTTGACAAAGTGCGGTCAGGTATTGCCTGCCTCGACAACCTCAAGATGTTTCTTTTATTGATTCATCCAAATTGTTAACCCAAGGGGAGCCTAACATGTCAGGTACCCAACCTGATCAAATTGATGGCTCCAATGATCACTATTTATCTGAAAACATATTCAGTCATGCCTCTGAGAACTATCATTTGTATCTATCTGTCGACCATATGAAGCCACCAAAATTCGATGATCCGCTTTGTGATGATTCAGGGACACATCAGGAAATTAAAGCAATTCAGCTTCTGCTGGCTGTTACCTCAAGTTCTTATGATCCTGATGAGACCCCGGAAACAAGTCAAACTAGGATTTCTCGAATTAGGGTTTCTGAATTGTCAGTTCCCACGTATCACACTCCTCTCAGCATAACCACGCCGAATGTCAGCTCATCTGTGCAAGCCTTCCATTCGAGTGATGTTTCTCTGAGCACGTATTTCTATCCACTAACAGCTGGTACGCAACAACCGATATACCCTAATTTATTCACTTGAAGGAAAACACCGGCCATTGTCTCTAATATTTTTGGTTGTTGCCCAGCCAATACCAGTTGCATTCAGGCACAAGCATGTGATGGCGTGCAAACCTCTCTATTGCCTCAAAATTTCCCAGACAATGCATCCCATCCTAGGAAATCTAAAGAATCTGGTACATTGGATTGTCAATCTGTCAATTCGCAAACATTTGGCCAAGTTAATAATAAGCCCACTGACAGTTGTCCAATCACCACAATTAATGATCACATCCATTCGCCAGTTGATCTCACGAAACCATCGAAGTTTGGAATCCCACCGCTCGAAGGCCCAGAGTTTGTCCAGGACGGTGAGGCATTTCAGCCTCCACTAAAAGTTACTTTGGATCCTCACATCCTCGACGAAACCCAGGGACAACTTTGAACTAGTGTTTTCAAAATTAGGGTTTTTGCACTTGGATTCGTGATCGCCTCAAATTCACCCAATCGATGCTTGTTTTTCCCATTCCATCAAATTGATCAACCTCAACATCATGATGAGATTCCCGGCTGGTTTTACATCGCTTCCGTCGGATCTAGGGTTGTGCATGCATGGATGTGTGTCATTTATAGACAATTTTAGGTTTCAAGTACGTATTTCTGTGTGTCAAGATGAAAGTGAAATTCAGCTTGAACAATCCATTCTGGCACGTCCTCTGGTAAGTAGCCATGACCTTCTTGTTGTTGCACATGCTTTTCAAGTATGTCATGTTGTCGGTGCACAATTTTGGATGCTGGTTTTGATATCAAACATTGCTGTTCTTGCAAGGTGGGAACTAATGCGGTGGCTGCACTGGAAATTTGATTTCACATAACCCGACTGCATGTCCAGTTAAATTAGGTTTTTAGGTTTAGGCTGGTTAGGTTTGGTTAATAAAAGTTTGTTGGTTCAAGTTGTTAATTAGGTTTTACTTGCTAAGTTTTTCCTTATGGTTTAAAATTAGGTTTGTTGTCTTTTCTTACGGTTAGTAGCTTTATACATTATAATTTTCCATTATTTTCACACTCATGCTCTTACAATTTACTTATTGCTGCATAATATTCAGATAATCACTGCATGTGTTTTTCCTTTTTTTTTCACCCGCAACTAATTGATCTTTCCTGCACATGGCATCGCATTGCATCATAAGACTCGTCTGTTGCATCACATTGCACACTTGCCTCACATCATATACACTGGTTGTTGACCTAGCTCCGAAAGTTTTTGTATTTGCATACCACTACACAAGCCCTCATTAAACCTGGAGCCTCCAAACTCCCGATGCCCCGACTAGCCTTCTTATTCCTCTTTGCACATGTTTGAAGCCGAATGGGTTGCCTTCACCTCTCTGCACGCATCGAAACCCTTATGATCTTTCTTGCTTTAGTTGTTATAATTGCTGAGACCCTAACCCTATTGTTTGTGTGAGGTTGTGGTGGTTGCCCCAAGAGGCAGCTTCTCTCAGAACAGATCATCAAAGTCACGTTCTCAACATTATTCCTACGATTCTAATTCATTAGCCGGGTAAATACGAGAAGGCTTCTTCTGGGGACCCTAATGAGTTCGAATGGCCTACATCCGCACCCTGAACCTTGTGCCCAGCATAGTCTTGAATATCTTAATGGTTTGTTTTTCATGTTTTACCTGTGGGTGGTAGATGAGATGTGAAGGCTTGGCATGCGGGCAAACCCAAATCAGAATATCTTTCAGTTTTTGTCAAACAAGAAACAACCTCTCTTGCCCGTAAATTAAGTCAGGATCCCTCATCCACCCATGCAAAATAAGTGCCACGAGCACATACAAATAACTGCTACAAGCACATGAAACAAATAAGGGTAAAGGATTGAGAAAAGCTTCATACGCAGAGAGGTAACACAACGACTCCGTCGGGGTACTGTCCATGCTTGCTGGTAGCGGAGCAATGTGTGTGATTTCTTGAGGTGACTCCGTCAGGGTACTGTCCATGCTTGCTGGCAGCGGAGCAACACTAGAGAATTATTTCAAAATTCTGAATATAATAAGCCCCCTGCCTTGTTCTCTACATCGTCATCAAACTACTCGCATGCGTGAACTTTTGCTTGGGCGTTTTCTGATTAATAAGACCTGGCTGAGGCACAAGTATTGGGCATATCTATAAAGGTCTAAGTAATACAAAAGGTACCCCCACTGAGCCTGTTCAATATTCCCTTGTTTCACTATCCAGACTCAGATTATGGTAGGGACGTTGATAGAGATGCTGGATTCTACCAATGGTTCGCCAATTGTTGTAGCCACTACAACACCACCCAAAATTTTGGGTATATTCAAAAATTTTGGGTCCCCCTCTGCTCGCTCAGCCCATTAAATCTTCAACCCGACCTTCAGCCAGTGACACCTCCATGACCTATTCCCGCCAAACCCCGTCACTGCGCTCACTCATACAATGCACGCCATATCCACTTGTCTTGTTTCCATAGGGCAGACAGTTGTTGTCGGGAGTTATCTTTCCATCAGTCTAGATTTTAATGAGTGTTCGCCCACCGCCCATATTGTGCATGCAACCTCACGCTCTCCGTTAATTTGAGGTTTGTAATTTGGTGGTCCTCTACAGATGTTAAAACACCTATGCGATCATAGCCATGAATCACAGGTGAAAGCCTTGCTCTCTCAAATTTCACTTTGGCACATCATAGCCTGTTGTCTCTCCACCAGGTTTGAAGGAATCTTTTCCATCACGCACATGAACATGAGCATTATATTACCAAGCTAAGGTTTGCTTATATGATAAGAGTAAGCCTCAAAGGCCGAACAATGTGTTTGGTATGTTAATATTGGAGGAATTTCTAGCATTCGAGTCGAGTCATGATGGGTTGGGAAGGGTCACTCTCTAATCTCGAGGCTACATAGGTTGAGCTTAATTTTATCATACTCGATAAAGCCCTGCCTAAACATGCGACTAGAAGTATGTTATTCAATTTATAAACTCACCGATACATTGCAAATATAAAACGACCATAGGCGTTAACACCCTAGAGTCATATACTAAATTGCGAAATATTGTATGCTGCGGCTCAC
This sequence comes from Pinus albicaulis, assembly GCA_034641835.2. Classification (NCBI taxonomy): domain Eukaryota; kingdom Viridiplantae; phylum Streptophyta; class Pinopsida; order Pinales; family Pinaceae; genus Pinus; species Pinus albicaulis. The sequence goes on along the minus strand of JAXQQM020086091.1, from coordinate 218,790 downwards.
ATCTTCGGGAAAATGGCATGCAGGACCAGGCAATAAATGGCAACAGAAACTACGGGGGCTCGACTTCGCAGCACAGCACGTTCATCCCCTATACATGAGCAAGGAACAAATGCGTGCAAATCAAGGGAACGTCAGCTCGTGGTTAAGCCACATATTTTCCATTTATATTGCCTCATGCCCGAGGAGATGCTTGCAGAGGGTAATGGCTCATTTGATGTCAAAATCATATTTCAAACCGAAATCCATGAGGCAATATGTGGTGAACAGCGTACAGATCAACGCTCACTATCGTACGATGATTGGGGAAAATCATGCAGATACTGGTTATTGCAGAAGGAGATGGCAAAAGTATACGTGCTGACATGATAGGTATTGTGCTCTATCAAAGACGCACTCACACCATAATGTAAGCATGAATGCCACAACACCAATGTCTAGTATCGCACGGGCGTTCTCTGCCGGCACAAACATCAATGTTCACAGAAGGAATATACACATAATGTTACCACTGCAGGATTTGTTACTAGAATTTGATTGCGCCATCAGACCTTTCAGAAACTCGCTCCCGCCATGGTCAAAGCATGCCAAACGCAACACCAGCACCTATTATCGCATAGTTTTCTTGGTGGGTGCAGATTCCTTTGTTATGCGTTGATGTCGTGGCTGGGACAAATGGTGCAAATATCAGTGGTTACAGACAGAATAGTGGAGTAGTTAAGTCGCACGAGTCACATCAATGAACCCCAACCAAGAGTGCGACCTCTGGCTCGTTGCGACCAGTCGCTGATTTGCAAATATCTCAGAGAAACGATCGATGCGACTCCCCGACTATCCGACCTCCGTAAGTCGCAACTTCTCTCACCAGTTGCTAGGTCGCCAGCCTAAGGCATGAACAAAGGGTGCGACCTATCGAGAGCTGCGACTATGCGACTGCCATAGTCGCAAAGTCGCAAGGTCGCACCCAAGAGAATGCTCAACCCAACGCGACTCTCCAACCACGCGACCTCCATACTCGAGTTGCGACCTCATCAGCGCCTGTCAGAGAATGGGTGTGTTATTATACACGTCCCTAAAGGATAGGTTATTTCAAGAACATGTTGAGCCTTGTTTTGAGAACATTCTTTTCTAGTTAAGACGACATTAGAAGAGTGCCTCCAGTTTATAATGAACTGTTCTGGAAGAACGTTTTGCTGCAACGTGCCATATACATGACGAAATATGCAGTATGATGTCTTGTCCATTTGAGGGTAAAGAGGCCAACCCCTTAAAGGTGTTGCATATTTTGTGCTCATCATCACTCTTTAAGCAAATAAAAGTGGAAAGAAGCATTTCGGTGGGGAGAACCATGTAAAGGAATGGCTATTTCGTGGGATAAGTAGAGGTCCCCGTGTTGGGTTGAACTTGACACTGGCCATGAATTTTCATAAATGCCCAGAAGGAGTCTTGACGAGAAATAAGGAAGCATATGGTGGTGGAGAAGGGAATCACGTTCTTTGGAGGTACGGGCAAATTTAGGCATGCCTCGAGAACCATCAAAGGTTAATCATGTAATGCGGGAGGCAGTCATAAAATGAAGAAAGCACCTAAATAACGAGCATCAATGTTTGTCTTCGAAGATCTTCTGAGAAGGATTTGGACTAATAATACCACTTACAAGCTGCACACGCAACATTTCGGTGTGTAAATGGACCACACAGAGGTCTAAACCTACGTTGTTTTCTTTAAATGAATTAACGGGATGAGTTTCCCGCATTAATTTTTTATTATAAAGACTATGACCCGTGTTTCTTATTGGAGGTAGAAGTGGTCGATGCGAAGAACAAAAGCTAGGGTTTTTTGGCAAGCAAGGTGGATCCTCATGAATCCCCAAGAACCTCACTTTAAGCTCAAAGGCATCTAGACACTTGCACAAGGCTGATATGTAGGAAATGGCATCTTACTGTGAAAACTGGAGATCACCGAAAGAGAAATGCAGAAGGGATAAAAACCTAGGTCATAGGTCGCAGATGACCCCAAGTCACACGTCGCAGATGACCTTAGGCCGCAGGTCGCATATAACCCTGGGTCGCAGGTCGCAGATGGCCCCAAGTCGCAGGTCGCAGATGACTCCAAGTCGTAGGTCGCAGATGACCCAAGGTCGCAAGCTGCAGATGACTCAAGGTCGCAGGTCGCAAGTAACCCCAGGTCGCAGGTCGCAGATGACCTTAGGTCGCAGGTCGCATGTAACACTGGGTCACAGGTCGCAAATGGCCCAAGTCGTAAACCAGCCCAAGAGTCGAGAAGACCAAGAGTCAAGGGAAACTCAAAAGACATCTCAGCCTATATATACAAGTTCGGGAAGTGACCAAAGGACTTTTAGCTCTGCAATAGAAGCCAAGACAATAGAGGAATGGGTGCTTGAAAGCTAAAGGCACTCAGCTTTTGGTATCAAGTAAAGAGAGAGGTAGCGAGGCTAGGGTTTTGGTATCAAGCATTGAGATGAATAGCCCATGTTCCACTATTGGGTTTTGACAAGTTGTAAACATGTATTTGACGTTGCAGCAACATTAATAATATATTCTCTTTTCTGGCATTGATTCACGTGCTTGTTTGTGGTGATAATACTAGCTGTCTAATATTACGCTATGTTTTACGTGTGCTTCCATGCATGCAATGGGCTATGAACTAATTCACAGTGGTTGCATGTACGTTTGCTCTTGAGTCAGTGTTTATTTGTTCCTTGCCATGTCAGTGACCTGTTGTGAACTACTTTGCAATTAACTTATGGTGTGTTTCCTTTCATGTATGTCTGACTGGTTTTGTCAGCTCACCGAGCCCACTCACGGCGTACCCTCTTTTATTTTGCTGCTTAGACTTGCTTGTATCTTTGTTTGTGGTTCGTCAATCTTGGGCTGATTTTTGCTTCACTGATTGGTCATTTCACCTTCACCTCCACTTCATCATCTTCTCATCCGACAACCAAGAGTGGAAACACTTATGGCGGTAGTCGGGCCCACATATCGGATGGGGCTCCTATCCCAAACAGTGTGAGGTCTAATTGGGACCTTTCACCGGGGAGACCCCCTTTATTGTCGGCAATACAAATTTTCCCATCAACAGGCTGCGAGTTGGAGCTTCAAGCTTTAGAAACCCTAATGGATCTGTCTCTTTCAGGAATGCAATGAAAGGTAAGGCTTCCTTTCCTGCAAATCAGATACAAAACATGTTAGGACCCTATATTGTAGACCAAACAGAACAAGTACCAACCATGGAAGTTAAACTCCCAGAGGTAAATTCATTTTTTTCTAATCTTCAATCCAACGTTGTAATATTCACGTTTAATGGTTTTTGGCCTAAATATGATGATTTACACAAGTGGGTTTCTTCTTCTTGGACACCCAATTCTGACATCTATTTATGTCCAAAGGTTTCTTCATAGTTCAATTTGATAAACAAAAAGATCTGGAGATTGTCCTAAATGATGGGCCATGGTTTTGGGGTAGAGACGGGATCTTCATTACTCCATGGTTCCTAGATTTTGATGCCACAAGCATGGTGGTCTCAATAATGTTAGTTTGAGTGAGATTACCAAATATCCCTCTTCCTTTCTAGCACCATTAGGTCCTAGAGGATATTGAAAACACTAGGAAAATTAAAAAAGATGGACCTTAACAGAACTAAAAAAGGTATCTTTACTTTTTCCAGAATTTGTGTAGTGATAGAACTTTGCAAAGGTCTACCTACCCGCATTCAACTGAAACATAAAAAATCTAAGTGGACCCAAGTTTTAGATTACAAGAATACGAAATTCAGAAGCCAAATTTGTTTTCAAATATGACACTTGCAGAACACATGTCCACAAGCAAAAAATATCCCAAAAAAGAAAAAGAGGCAGGCCCATAAGCCTAAAGAATGGCACGTATCTGAACCTTACTTATCTGAAGAAGAAAAAGAAGAGACCATGGAGAACAATCAAAAAATGAATGCACAGGCTCAACATGGTGACCAAGTAGATGGAGATCAGTCAGGAACCGCAACCCACATCTAGAATGGTCCTAGATTAGTAGAGATACAAGCATCAAAGAAGCAGAAAGAGGAAACATGCAACGAAAAGGACACGAGGGGTATAAAGAGAAATCATGTCTCTAAGAGCTTGGACTCAAACAAATAAGTCCCTTTGCAAGTAGCTGAAAATGAATTAGCTATGGTAACAATTGATCCCAACCATGGGGTTACGAAAAAGGTTCAGAAAACAAAAGGCAAAAAAGAGAAGTTTAGTGATTTTTACCACACTTAGCTATGACATAATTTATGTAAAGTTTTGCAATTTTCTTTTTATCGCTCATCATACGAAAGGCTAATATGATCGAATTCTATTAGCACCTACAAAAAGCAATTTTGTTCCTTGTTTCAAGTTGAATAAAATTATGATAGAGATATCTCCCCCACCTCTACATCTATGTCTAGTGCAAAGTATTTGACCCCCTCTTTTTTTCATTTCCTTCAGCATTACAATGTACTCATCGTTAATTTTAATATGGGTTTATCCCTTTCTACTCACTATTGGAAGTGTGCAACTGGTGTCAAAGGGGTTGCCAACAAATAAGGTGTTGAGAGAGAATGAATGCACTAAGGAAAACAAGGAAAAAACAAGACTCAAAAAGAGAGTAAAGGGAAAAAGCGGCATTCAACGAAGTCAATGTGATAAAGTAAAGTTGCACAAGGATCGATGCAATTAATAGTGATATGTGCATGTAATCTTTCCTATAGAAAAGAGGCTACCAAACTATTTCATTTCCAAAAATACTTGTATGATAAGAAAAAGAGAAAGAGGGCTCCCTTGCAAAATTAAATAAGCTACAAGTGCAAGTGGAGGGGTAATGAAGAACACTTAGAGGGAAAGGCCATGTTAGGAGAAGGTATTATATTGAAAGTTGAGTAGAATTTTCTAAGACATCAAAACAAAGGCAAAGAAACTCCAACAATAGGCTTGTTGGTAGGCATATAAATTGTTTAGGTAATAAAGATACTAGTTAAAATAGAGGAAGGCCACAAGAAATGTCTACACCTAAGACATGTCCCCAAAATAACAAGGAAAAATAGGGCCTCTTGCCCAAGATAATCCAACACAAACTCGATTAAGAATCCATGGAGGAATAAAGAGCTACCAAAGGGTTCACTAGTGGAAAACGCCTTGTTAGGAGACAGAGAGGTGGGCATTGTTGAAAAGGGAGGCTAAAGGAACTAGGAAAGGAAAGATAGGGGAAAATGAGGAAAATTATCCCACGAAAGGAAAAGAAAAAGGTGGAGAAAGGGATTATACCTAAAGAAGAGTAAATCCAACTCCCAAATAATGGGTTTAACCCACGAGGAACCACTAAAACAATGCATTATATCAAAACTAAATGTAGGCTGAATGTGGAGTAACAAAAAATGTAACAAATAGTTATAGAAACAAACTATATGCCACTTTCCAAGGAGGTGCATGGCTCAAGAGCTAGCTTGAGCCACATAAGGTCCAAAACTAAACTTTGGATAAGGTAATGATGGTCATAACAAGAAGATTTAAGAATCTAGATTGTTGGATTTTTGCTTGTATCAAGGGATTTGGCTTCATGCTTCACATGTTTTACATTCGCTATTATAAAAGGAAAAGAAAAAACATTTCATTTATCTAAATCATTCCAATAATAAGTAAAAATAAAAGACAAGGAAAGGGAGATAGGTTTCTTCACAACCATTGAAAAATCTCAAAAGAAAATTGAATTGGTCCCTTAGTCCATTGTCTCCGCCTTTAGTGAGATTGGTGAATATATTATTTCCTACAAGGTCACCAACTTCCTTTTGGAAAGTCTAAATAATTAAGTTGTGAAAATGAGTAAGGGAGATAGGTATGTTTGCAAGTTGAATATTATAGCAATGACACGTAATCTAAATAATAGACACAAAAAAAATTAAATCAAGGGCTAAGGAATGCTATGCATCCTATTTTCATAATTGCGAGCCACAAAACAAGGGTGAGTATTCCCAAACTCCATAAATTGCATGGAAAAATCCACAAATTCATAAAATTCAAAGGAAACAAAGGGTAAGAATGCCCAACGGCCACAAAACAAGGGTGATTATTCCCAAACGCCATAGATTGCATGGAACAATCCACAAAGTCATAACATTCAAAGGAAACAAAGGGCAAGAATGCCCAACAACCACAAAACAAGGGTGAGTATTCCCAAACTCCATAAATTGCATGTAACAAGCCACACATTCATAACATTCAAAGGAAACAAAGGGCAAGAATGCCCAAAAATCCAAAAGTCAATATCAAAAGGCAAAGTATGGGATTGTAACCCATGAAACAAAAGAAGGCATATGGGTCTCACGAATGAGGGGGGGCACTGACAAAGTCTAAGGCAAAAACAAGCCAAGGTATCCTCCACTACATTGATATTTAAGTATGAAGGGTTCCTACAGTGCATTATATTAGATATCATTTTTGAGATTCAACTGCGTTAAGTAAGTCATTCATCTATGACTATTTACAATGACTTACTTAACGCAGTTGAATCCCAAAAATGATATCTAATATAATGCACTGTGGAAACCCATCATACTTCAATACAAAGGGTAACGGGAGTTCTACTTGAATGGTTCATGAGACACAATACTTGCTAAGGTTTTGCAAATGGGGTAACAAGCTAAGTGGGCTTGATTGTGGGGAAAAACTCCACAGTTAAGCGCGCTTGAGCCAGAGGAGTTCTGGGATGGGTGACCTATCGGGAAGTTTTGGTTACCGTGTGCAAGTCACGAAAGTGATGATTGACGCTATGTGATTCATTTCACTAGTCTTAATCCCACTTCTTCACCCCTATGAGCATCACCCGATGCAATGAGTGCTAAGTGGACTATCCAAAAATCATGAGAAATTAGTCAGTTACGACTACCTCTCATGGAAATGGTCATACATGAATGACTTACTTAACCCAGTTGAATCCCAAAAATGATATCTAATACATTGATATTATTAAACAATTGGGGTTAGCACATTAAACCAGGTCATTAGAGGAAATTCTCTCATTTGGTACAACATATCAAGGTTTTGTAAGAGAATTATATTTGATAGTGATACTTTCATTAGCAATAGGTTAATGTGATGTCAAGTGGGTTAGCCCAGGTGATAGGGAGGAGTCACCCTTATCCACCCAACCCGGGCTATAGTCCCACCAAAATTGACATACTCGCTCCTTGGGAGTAATTTCTACATGAAAGATAACTAGCTCACCTAGACACGGGTGGGTTTTCTATGGAAGTAGATAGTATCGATCTCCGATACAGTGAACCACACTAATACAAAAAATAGGTTAATGTAAGATGGAAGTGGTTGGTGCTTGTTAGAAAAGGAAGAGCCTAAACACCTACACAAATCATCTTTCATCCTACAACATTAGCATTAAGTGTACGTTGAAATAATGTTTAGAAACAAGTATTTAAGGATAAGTTATAGCACTTTGTATATTCCATTACCCAGGGGCACCGAAAGAACTATACAAAGTTAAAGCACTTATAAATATTCATCTTTCATACCACAACACTAGCATTTTAGAGCATATTGAAATAATATATAGCTTTAGGTTTTTAAGTATAACACTTTGTAAATCACTCTAACATCTTTCTGCAAGCTTATTTGGGCTTGATATTGAAAAGACTATCAGAACTATGATTAGTGCAAGTCACAAAGCATCCAAGCTCATATGCTTTCTCTAATTATTATAAAGGAAATTTAGTGTGAATATACAATCTGTCAAAACCCCTCTTTGAAAAACTTATATGCAACTCATTCACCTACATATACAATCTACAAGGAAATGGATGGAGGGTGTCATCATCAAATTGTCATGTTGGATGCTACGATTGATGTCTTTGATTATGGGAGTGAGACAATGTGTTTAAATGATTCACAAGATTCCAAGCAACAACTGTGCCAAGATTTAAAACTACCTTGTAATGGAAGTTGTAAAATTTCAGTTGTCTTGTGCTTGGAAGAAACCTCCAACTCCAACTCTAGTGGAATTGTATTGATCACTAGAATATGTAGATTTACAGATTGCAATTGTGAACTTTTGAATTTGTCTTCTAGTGCAATCTAATGATAGGAACCACTTCTATTTGCCTCCACTCATAAGATGGGTTTGGGTATGCCTAGAATATGTAATGTCCCTTCCTAAATTTTCCTAATGTTTGGGAAATATATTTTGTCAAATTTCGAATTAAATAACTTAAAGTACCTTTTTGCAGCTAACATAGGAGAAAAGAATAAATTAAGTTGCTAGTGGAGGATGGGTCTCACAAATATAGCGTATTGGAGAAGAAATAAATTCGAATTCCCTTGGGCAAATCGAATTGATGGAGGGGCACACGAATTTTGCATGGCCAACACTTATAAAAGGAAGGTTTGGAAGAGGCATTGGCATCATTTGCACATTCATAATTTCGAATTGCATTAGTTATTTAGCTTAGCACAGGAGCATCCCAAGGAGAGAAACTCATCCCTTCTTCAGTGGACTTCGAGTGCCACTCAAGAAGGGTTTCTTCAGTATTTTGTGATCCAGAGAGGCAGCCTTGTAGATCCCACATATTTTTAGAGTAACTAGGACGCAGAGAGGAGTTGAGACTGCGCAGTAGAGGGATTTGGTTATTATGGGAGAGCTAGGTTGTGAAGGAAATCTTCTGGAGCAGCCATTGGAGGAGTTATTGAGGAGTTTCAAGGGTACTGGATCAGCTTTAGACCCTAAGAGATCAGCTACACAGTCCCTTCATTTATTCTTCAGAAACTGCGTCATTCACCCAATGACTGCGCAGTCATTGGAGTGCAGCAATTTGGTGCAATATTTGTTGAAGGGGTTTTGGGCTAAGACGCTGGAGGATTGATTGGAGATATATTTCAGGAGGTTTATTGGTGTTTTGGAGTGCAGAAATATTCAGGAGTAGCTGCAACAGCAGATTTCGAAATTGAAGAAGGGCCAAGGAGAGAAGGGTCCAATCTTGAAGATTGGAAGTTGGGGAAAAGCTTTCTGGGTTTTTCTGGGTTTTTGGCAAGGATCACCTTCCCAAATTCATAGAATTTTCTGAGCACTTTTTGGTGGGAAAATATAGTGCCAAACTTAGGCAACAGTTGTAGAAAGTCAGGGACAATGCAATATTCAGGGAAGCAGTTTATTACAGCAGCTGTACCATTTTTCTATTGATCACTTGAGGCTTGTAGCTTGCCTTGTGCAAGCCCAGGTGCACTCCTTCCATCTCATATTGTACTCCAGCCGATTATCTTAATAAAATTTGGTGTTCTAGGCATATTTCTTGTACTTGTGTTGCTGAAAAAAAATTTATGTGTTAAAATTTGTTGCATGTCTTTGTTATTGTTGTAAATTTTCTATTTGGAATATTACAATGGCATCAGAGCATGTTCTTGGTGTAACATTCCCTTTTTGGTGTCACCTACAACAGGGTTAGCTTGGACTTTCAGAGTTAGGAGCAGACAGGTCACAGGTATAGGTTGGTGCCATTAGCTGGCTTGGGGGATTTTTAGAGGAGTTTTGAGGAGTTTCTATGAGGTTTGGTGGCATTCGCTTGATGTATTCCATCATCCGAGCTGCTTGCCTTTCGTTCTGGTACATTCCGACAACTTTCGGAAAATTGAGTTATTTTTGGGCTTAACTCAGTTAATTACGCTCAAGGTGGCATTTCGGGGGGAATACATGATAGAACACCTTAGTGTAATAGCTCATTGGAACTGGGACGAAGATACCTACATGATGGGACGATTGGACACGAGTTTCAGTGACCGGAGGAGACGTGGTAGCCAATTTACTCTTTTCTGCATTAAAAAGGTATATTTTAGTAAGAGGGAAAAGTGCTCCATGAATAAAATAATAATAAAATAAGGTTGTAGAAGGATCCAAGAGATCTATAAAAGAAAGGGTGAAGGCCATTAAGGGATATCTTTGGAGTAGATCATTTTATTGTGTATGAGAGGTTTGAGAACGTGGTTCTCTACTTCAGCCGTAGCCCCAGGATGGGAACCCTTGAGTGATTTGTCGAGTGTTGGATGGAAACCCAATACTCTTGAGGAGGTTTCACTCAAAGATCTCACAGTGCTTCAGTGGAGTTTGGAGAGGTCAGTTTTGTCGTAGCTGATTTGCAGCAGTCTTCTTGCCGATCCATCTACATCATTGCCAACACCATTCATCAGTTGGGCCAGAGATCTTTCTGGGTTTTGCTTTGCTTGCTTAGCAAGCTCAGGTTCCGTTGTTCCTTCATGTTGATGTACTTTTTCCCATGGATTAATAAAATGGCTCAGTGATTTTATCAACATCCAGTGTGTATTATTTGTGGTTGTGTATATTTCCATTATTTTGTTGTTCAAGTTTATTTCCAGTATCTATTGTTAAAATCCCTGTTTCGGGATATTACAGTGGTATCAGAGCCTCAGTCTTGGGTCAACCTGCGGGTTTCAGTTTCTAGTTGCAACGATTATTGTAGGGATGGTTGGAAAGGTTGTTGGGGAAGTCGAGAACACAATTTTTGCAGTAAAATGAGAATTTATTTGTGAGCCGAGAGGTAACTCCGCAAATCATAATGTGTATTAGATGAAGAATGTACATGTATTTATACATGGAGGTGAGGCTATTGGGATTCATCTCCCAATGACTCTTGGCCTTCCATATTTCCTAATATTATTTAATATACAATATTGAATATTCTCACCCAACCCTTAGGATTAGGTGTCAACATTCCCCCCTTTAATCCGAAGGGATGTTGGTGAGCCCAAGCATCGATCTGAACTTTTCAAACTTTTCTCTTCCAAGTGCTTTGGTGAAGATATCAGCAGTTTGCTCATTTGTGGAACAATAATGTAGATGGATGGTTTTGGCCTGAACATGATGTCGAATTAGATGGTATTTTGTATTGATGTGCTTTGTTCGATCATGGAACTTTGGGTTCTTGGCCAACTTTATTGCAGAAGTGTTGTCGATCATGAGTGGTGTGGAATACATTTGTTTCATCTGCAAATCTTCCAGGATCTTCCGGAGCCACACAATTTCTTTTGTTGCTTCAGCTTCTGCCACATATTCTGCCTCGGTCGTGGAATCTGCTGGAACTGACTGTTTGTGTGATCTCCATGAGACAGCTCCTGATCCAAGACTCATGGTGTAACCTATAGTAGACACCCCTATTTCTTTGTCGCCATCAAAGTCTGAATCAGAGTATCCGATCAAGCTGAAGTCGCCTACCTGTGTATATTTGAGTCCAAAGTCTTGAGTCCCCTTCAAGTACCTTAGCACTCTTTTTGCAGCAGAACAATGTCCTTCACAAGGTTTTTGCATGAACCTTGAGAGGATTCCAACAGCAAATGAAATGTCAGGTCTGGTGGTGGTCAGGTAGATAAGACTTCCTACAAGCTGTATATACTTAGTTGCATCCTCAAATTCCTTCCCTTTAATAGATGTGAGCTTCAAGTTTTGTTCCATTGGAGTGGTTAAGGGATTACATTCGTCCATGCCAAATTTGTTCAAGAGATCTCCAATGTACTTCTTTTGAAAAAGAAATATAAATTTAGGATGTTGAATTACTTCAATACCCAGATAGTAATGAACATGACCCAAATCAGTCATTTCAAAACCTTTCTTCAATTCTTTCTTCATGGATGCAATATAGCTCTCATTGTTCCCTGTTATCAAAAGATCATCTACATACACCACAAGATATACAACTGTTTTTCCAACTTTCTTAACAAACAAGGTTGCATCATCAAGATCAAAATGTTTGAAGTCAAGTTTCAGAAGATGCTCGGTTAATTTCTCATACCAGGCTCGTGGTGCTTGCTTGAGGCCATACAAGGATTTTATAAGCTTGCAAACTTTGTGTTCTTGACCCTTTACAACAAATCCTTCTGGTTGGGACATATAAACTTTCTCCTTTATATATCCATTCAAAAAATCTGTTTTTACATCCATCTGATGGACTTTCCATCCATTCTGAGCTGCTAGGGCAAAGAGAGTCCGGATGGTGGTCCATTTTGCTGTGGGAGCAAAAGTTTCTTCATAATCGATTCCTTCTTTTTGTACAAAACCTTTTGCCACAAGCCTGGCCTTGTGCTTGTCAAGTGAGCCGTCTGCTTTGTACTTGTTCTTGTAGACCCACTTACAGCCAATTGGTTTCGTTCCCAAAGGCGGATCAACCAACTTCCAAGTGCCATTCTTTATCAAGGCATCATACTCCTTCTGCATCGCATCTTTCCATTCATCATGAGAAGCGACTTCTTTGAAGGAAGTTGGTTCATGATCTGTAGACAAACTCAATTCACAGTTATAAGCAATATCCATATCAACAGGGGAATCAGAATTATCTACATCACCTTCGATTTGTTGAGTGGAACTTCTTGTTCCTGTTTTTCCAACCTCATCAGGATGAACATTCTCCAGTGTCTTTGTCGGCCATTTGGGAGGACCTTTCTGAGATGGCCCAGGCTGGTCATTTGACTGAGTTGGGATTGATTCAAGATTCAATCTCCCAATTATGTCAATCACATCATTCAATGTGTCATCCATGGTTGTTTCTTCATGTGGGGGAGAGAGTGCTTCAGGACATGATTCCACAATTTGATTCAATATCAGAATCCCCCCTTCAAGATGTGGAATCTGATTATCAAATTCTTGGAAAGACTTTGCATGTGTGAATCTATCCAGGCGATCAAGTTGCCGCTCAATAACCTTGTCACTCTTGGAAGATTCAAGGAATATGACATCTCTTGCTATTACAAACTTCTTATTTGCTTCATCATAGAGACGATATCCTTTGGAGGTGTTGACCGCTCTTCGTCAACGATCCCATAGCTGTACACCCCCATTTTTTTTAAATGAGACCTATCATGTTCGAGGCTCGTGTCATCCAGATTTCATTGCCGATCGACAGTCTTTATAATGATGTAAACCCATTCTGCATTGTTATGATGTAAATGATCTAAGTAAGACCGTCAGTGTATGTAATAGCCTAGGTAAGCCTAGTATGTTGTTGATGACTTCCATTCTAGGAGGTTTTTTGTCTCACTGATTCACGAAAGTGATCGACAGAGTTTTTCCCTCCAGTCTCACCCCAAAGCTAGGATGGATTTTGTCATCAGCATGCTAAGTGAGTCGTAGTGTTTTTTATCGAGTCCTTGTAAAAGTAGTTTGAACTACTTGGTCTACTAGATCATATGTTGAGTCGCAGAACTGGGTATTTGTTTGAGGGTCTATACAAATGGGTTTTCTCCCCCTTCATGTATGTAAAAGTATTATCTCATGTAAAAGAGGGTTGGAAAAATAATTATAATCCCCTCTTAGTCAATTAATTAAATTTTCTGGTCAATTAATTAATAAAATCCTAAACCAGAAATTTAATTAATTTAGGGTCTTAAATTAGGATTAAATCTTTAAAGGCAAAATTTGTTGGTCCTTGGAAAATGATTTTGACAGCCCCAAGCCAAGGGAATATTGAGAATTTTAAGAAATATTGGACCCTTGGGCCCTGGTGGTTAAGTCAAGGTCAAAAATTGAATTAAATGATAAATTCGTTTTTTCCCCAAAATTTTAATTTCAACGTTTCGGATTAAAAGATAATTAAATCTTTTGGACGGTTGAGATTATTTTGACGAGGATCATCCAAACTAGCCGTTAGAGATCTAGTCCTATAAATTTAGAGGTCTTTGTCATTCTTGAATCATCCGATCTCAGGATCGTGCACTTGCTCTTAGAAGCTCTTGTAAACTTTTTTGAGGAATAAAGCTAAAGACTTTGGGGTTACAAATCTGCATCTTCCTTCTCAGATCTATGTGGTGAATTGTCTCTAAACTCTGCTACTTGGTTTCTTGCATTTTATGATTGATGGCCTACATGGATTAATCTGCATACAGGTATCTTGTGCAGTTTTCTGGGTTTCTAAAATAACATTCTGATTTTTCTACGGGTCTCATGTTGTTTTCTTAAATCTCTATTGACCTAAGATCCAGATCTAAGTGTGCAGGGAATTTTTTGTTTAAGATTGAGCGTCTGGGGAAGTCTTCGGTTGGACCAGCCGACTCTCAATGAACATAAATCTGATAAGCTCTTGATTTGTTAAATTCCGGGTCAATCTTACGATATTTGGGTTTTGCAGGGTCTTCTAAGGCTTGTGCCTCTCATTAAAATCTTAATCTCTGAAAATTGAGCTAAAATGGATTTCAGATCTAACCATGAGGGTTTTAAATTTGTAAATTAGTGTAAATTTGTAATTTATCTGTGAGGGTTTAATTGTTTCTTGGTGTGTGTCTTCAGATCTGACTGATTGTTGCAGGTTGCAGGTTCAAAATCGAAATTTTTTTTAGATCTAAGGCAGATCTAGCCTCCAAAGGCCAGATCTGGCCTCGAATCCCTACTGTGGGCAAACCTGGACATTATTTGATTTAAGGGATCATAAGAGTCTGAGATTAAAGGAGTGTATGAGATCAGAGATTTATGGGTTTATTGGCTGCCTTGTTTCTTTCCGCTATCCATCTACACATCTAAACTGCAAATCGTTTTCTCCTATTATCCTCCACTGTGGTCAACTTTCCTTAGCCTTTCTTGTAACCTCTCCACGCTCTGTCCAATCCGACAGCCTTTTCCTCTACCTGCTGTGCCACCTGCCATCGTTTCTCATTTGCCGACAATCTGCTCTATTCCTCACGTTCATCTTCACGCTGTGGTGGTCTCTTTATTCTTGTGTTAAACCTGCTGCATCGAGACCCCTCCCACTTTTGCCATTCGAACCCCCAAACCTTCACGCGTACGTATATCCTCTCCGTCCAACGACCTCAGCTGTGCCATCGACTCCTTTTCCTCTGTCCGCGTCCAAGCTCCGACCTGCAGAAGCTGCAAACGATAAACGCATTCAAAATAAAAAATAAGAAAACCCTCGACCTCCAGTCTTGACGCCGTCTCTGCCATCCGCCCGGTCGATCTGCAAAACGACACAGAAAAACACACACAGAAATTTGAACGCATTCGTTTTTGGAAGTTTTCAGTGTTATTTTAAAGTTTCATTTTAGTCGCTAGTCAGTTCTATTTTTATTTTCGTTGTTAGATTTTAGATTTAAGTTTTTTTTGTAGTGCTTTAGTTAGGGTAGCATTTAATTTTTATTTTTTAGATCTAAATTTTAATAAGGGTCGGGCAGTGATAGATTTCTGTTTAGATTTTTTAATTTAACTTTGGTTCAATTTTAACTTAGTCTTAGTTTTTTTTTTTAAAAACTTAAGTTAATTTTAGTTTAGATTTAAAATTCGTATAGTCTAACCTTAGCTTTAGATTTTAAATTTTTAGTTAGATTTTGATTTTTAGATTTTAACTTTAGCATTTTAACTTTTTAGAGCTTTGTTTAGATTTAGATTTTTTAATTTTAGATTTAAAAAAATAATAATAAAAAATAAAAAATTTCAAAATCCAAAATTAATATTTCAATAGTCAAATGTGCTAATTTTGTTTTTATCTAAAGTTTTGACTATAGAGACATTTTCTGGATCGAAATTAATTGAAGCATCATAAATCTGGAAATCTTTCAAATATCTGGCATTTTCATTCATGGTTGTGGTGTTTTTCAATTGAATATCATTAATCAATCGTGTTTTAATAAGCAGCAGTTAGTCATCACTTACTGGTTTATAATTGCATAACGGGATTCTGTTTGACTCCATAAGGCACTGGTCTTAACGTGATATCTAATCTAGATCTGTGGAATCTCGTTCATTTTATAAGTATTTGATGTTTTAGCTGTGTCTCCTAGATTTGTCATCCTCATTTATAATAGGGTCTACCTCCCTTAGCACACTTGAGAGATAGCTTAATGGAGGGATTTGGGGATAAAGGTGTATTTGATGTAAACGTTGTGTGATTACTTTGTACAATCATTAAATAGCAGGAGGTATTGGAGTACCCCAAGAAGATACATTTTCTACTTCTAGCACAAAGTTTGTTCCTTTGACCCTTGGGTATCAAGGCATAACAGGTGGACCCAAAGACCCTGAAATGCTTTACCGAAGGAATGTGGCCATGCCACATTTCAAAAGGAGTTTTGTTTCTAATTGAACTTGAAGGACACCTATTCTTTATGTAAACAACACATAGAACTGCATCAGCCCAAAACATCAATTTTACATTCTTGAAAAATAACATGGAGCGGACCATATTTAAAATAGTTCTGTTCATTCTTTCAGCTACACCGTTCTGTTGTGGATTATATGGCACAGTGGTTTGATGTTTGATTCCATGTTGATGAAGATAATTTTCAAATTCGTTTGAAGTGTATTCTTTTCCATTATCAGTACGTAGAGAGCCAATATGTGTTTGTGCATCATTTTCAATCCATGCATGAAAAATCTTGAAAGTTTGAAAAGCATCAGACTTATTCTTCAGTAAGTAAATCCAACACATTCTGGTGTAGTCATCAATAAATGTCATCATGTATTTGTTTCCATTTGCAGAAGCAATAAGCATAGGGCCACATAAATCTGAATGAACAAGTTCAAGTTTCCTATGTGCTCTTGAGTGTGAATCATGAAATGGCTGTTTGCTATGCTTTCCTAGAATGCAAGCATCACATTCCTTAGGTTTTCTAGGAATTGTAGGCAGTCCATCAACACCATTTTTCTTCAACAAACGAAGGCTGTCATAATTTAAGTGTCCAAATCTAGCATGCCATAAAAGACTTGATGGAAATGTACCTTCATCATGATATGAATTGAATGCAAAGTTTTGAGCATGGGCAGATGAACCTTTCAGCTTCAAGAGTCTCCCTTCTTCTATTCCCTCCATGACAAGTGAGTGATCTGATGCTGATCTGACCTCTGCCTTGCCATCAAACAAGTGAACTGAGTGTCCTTGCTGCCGGATTTCGATCAGGGACAACAAGTTTCTCTTCAACTCCAGGAGGTATAGAACCTCATGTAGGATATGATCAGGAAGACCAGGCAGTTTAAGCCTGACTGTGCCAAGCCCTGATGGCTTGAGTTTGGATTTATCTGCGAAATATACTGCTCCATCAACTTTGTCGGTGAATTCTTCAAAAAAATATTTTCTAAATGTCATGTGACATGTTGCTCCTGAATCTAGCAACCAATCATCTCTCCATGAAGTAAATGAAACATCAAATAAGTCTTCAGTTACTCCATTGTTACAATGTGCTAGAACATAATGAGCGGATTCAGGTGCTTTACCTTTGTCTTTGTCATTAGTTTTACCTTTGTCTTGATTTCTTTGTTGCTCAATTTTCTCCCAAGGTGTTCTGCATTTGGATGCATCATGTCCATCTTTATTGCAACATGTGCAATGAAGATTGGATTTGTCAGATTGTCTGCCCCCCCTTTCTGTGAAGTTTCTTCTTCCTCTTCCTCTTCTGCCACCTCTTCCTCTGGATGAATCTGAAGCATGACTCTTTTCTCTATGTGCCAAGTATGCAGCCTCTTCGGAAGATGAAGGGACTGTCATCTTCCCAAAAGCTTTCTCTCTTTCTACAAACTTTTTCTCAAGTGTATCAAAGGTGATATGCTCAAGGTTCCCACTTGCTTGCAAAGACTCAAGATAGTGTGAGTAAGTCGGATATAATGCCTTAACATATGCTATGAGAGGTATGTCCATTTTTACACCAGTGCTATCAATATCATGCATGATCGATCTAACTTCTGAAGCTAAGGCAAGGGGATCGTCATTCTTCATTTCAAGACTGAACAACTTAATCATCAATTGAACATTTTCTAATTCTGAATGTGAGTCATAGAGTTCTTTTAGCTTGGTCAAGGCATCATAGGCATTTGAGAATGACGAAATGTGGCGACTCACCTCTTCATTTATGGAAGTTGCAATCAAGGCATAGGCCTTGTAGTTCTTGTTTTCCCAAATGGCGAGCTCTTTGTCTGAAGTGGGCTTTGCTGGTGGATTTCCTTCTTGTCCTTCACAGATTCCTCTCCATAACTCATTAAAAATGAGTGTGTGTTTAATCTTCTGAGGCCATTCAAGATAGTTCTCTTTGCCGGAGAGAACCACCCCAACAATAGAGATGAGAGAATGCATTAGTTTGCTGGAAAAAAATATTTTGAAGAGGAAAAAATTCTGCTAGAAAGCTTTCAATTCTGGAAATTTGCTCAATTAAAGGGGACAAAAATTCTTGCTATAAATACACTAAATTCTGCACCAAAAAAAATATATATATTTTTTTTTGTTTGGAGAATTTTTTTTTGTATGGGTACTATATTATATGATTGGTGATGAGATGGAATATAATATGGTTGGGGGGGGGGGGGGTATAATATAAAGTGGAGTGGTATTAAGTAACAGTGGAGGGGGCAGTTTTAAAAGGTGGTATTATAAATGAAGGGGGGAGGGGGGAAGGGGAGGGGGGGTCATATTAAACGCAGGTGGAGTGGTATTCAAAACAGAGTGGAAGGGTATTTGAATCGAGGGCGTATTATATAGATAGAGGGCGGTGTTATTACATGATAGACAGTGCTAGAGGGCCAACAGCCCACGGAGAGGGAGGTGTTGTGTAGTGATGTGGTATTGTAAATATGACAGCATGTGTTATGGAGTAGCGTGGGTGGTATTGTAAACAGTGGTATTATGACAGGTGGATAAAACGCATCAAATTATAAGTGAAGTGGGCGGACTGTATATGGAATGGGCGGACTATATATGTAAACAACTAGCATATTATATATGTGACAAAGATGTTATGTAAACAACCAGCATATTATATATGTGACAGAGACGATATATATAACTGTGTCGAGGTGTTAGTAACAGCGCGGGGTCCTGACAGTGAGAGCGCTATTGTACAAAGATAGAGCGGTGTATTTCACTATGTCGAGGTGTTAGTAACAATGCGGGGTCTTGACAGTGAGATCGTTATACAACTGTGTTAAATGGAGCAGGCATTGAGTGGGGCATAGTGTAGAGGGAGAAGGCGTTGGGGAAGGTGATGGGGAAGAGGGGAGATGGAGTTTAGGGAGAGCAGGTAATGGGAAGAGAGCGTTGGAGAGAGGGAGGTTGAGAGGCCGTTACAAAAAAAAATCTGCGATGGCAGAGTTGCAGGACTGCAAAATTGCAGAGTGGCAGGTATCTGTAGGAACTGCAAATTGCAGAATTTCAGGGACTGCAAATTGCAGAATCTTCAGGAGCTACAAATGTCAAAGCTATGCAAAAATTGCAGAAATAGATTAAAAAAAATGCAGAATTTTAGTATAGATATTTAATGGAGCAGCAAAAACTATCATAAAAACTAACTGAGCAAAGGAATGAGGGAGTTACACCATAGGCAAAAATGCCAATAGTGGGACTGGTTGTGATACCATGTCAAACCAGGAGGTAACTCCTCAAATCAGAATGTGTATTAGCAGAAGAATTTACATGCATTTATACATGGAGGTGAGGCTATTGGGATTCATCTCCCAATGACTCTTGGCCTTCCTTATTTCCTAATATTATTTATTATACAAAATTACATATCCACACCCACCCCATAGGATTAGGTGTCAACATTATAAAGAAAAGGGATCATCGATCAAATTATCCGAAAGGGGAAGCATCCTGTTTTTGTCAAGGGGTCGAGATTTCAAGCTGCTGCAGATTATTTAAAAGAAAAAAAAAGTGGGAATCGTATTGCATGGTGGTGCCACGATTGAAAGTAAAATTTTAAATTTTAAGAGGAGTCGTCCCACAAATTTCTATTATGGAATGAGCCATTTTGATCAAAAGACTACACTGGAAATTAAACTCTGGCAAAAATTGTGGCCGACTTTGATTTGGTCAAAGTCTCGTGGAGGGGTCGTGCTACTACCCAGACTTCTACCAAATCCTGTATTGCCGTAAGCTGGAATTTGCGGAGTCTGAAAGCCGAATAACGAGACTGAGCTCAACCATGCATGGTAGGGATCAAGCGTTGTCAGCGTGAGGCAAACGTGGACGCCACATCTGCCAGATCGGGCCACGAAGAAGATCAATCATGACCACATGGATCACTCTGTTCAACGATCGACGGGAGTGTAACGTATGACTTGAATTGCCTCGAAGGTTGACACGACCAGAACGAGGGTGCACCGTGTAGAACTGGCCGATCGAGTTCCCTTATTCTCTACAGCGGAACAAGTTGTGTACTGTGCACTCACCAAGCACATAAAATCGTTGGAGTAATAGACTGTGCATGTTCGGCACCATCAGCTGAGGGAGGATTGTATGCGATGCGTACTATGTGGAAATAGACCTATCGGCTGGATTGAATGTTGGAGGGTTGATTCTACTGCTGTCACCAAGGGCAGCATTGTTGATACTCACTGGAGGACCTGTAGCTAAGTGAAGGGCACGAGTTCTTTGTCAAAGAAGTTTGCTGTAGAATTATGTATGCAACAAAATTTGATTCTGTGATAGCAGATACAAAGCCAAGGTCGAGATCGATTTTGGCAATTGAAAATTTCAGTGACCGAAGTAGTGTTGTTGGTCATGGCATAGTAATTAAAGGGAGCATGAGTTTTTAAAGGAATAATTTTCATCCGTTAGATTGGGCTGTTCATTTACCTTGCTTAAGGCCGCTAGCAATTAAAATACCTGTTGGGTACAATTTGATAAGGAGACCATTGTTACTACACAATTTAAATGCAAATGTGGAGCAACTTTCCCTTCAGAGAAATGTATACAAGTATGTAGCACTTGCACAAGATTAAATTCTGAGCAAATTCCCATATACAGTGACCAGCTTCACTTCATTCACTGACTTTCTGCTGGGATGTTTACCTGGGAATTTGGTATAATGAACTGTAACTAACTATATGGTATAATTCCAGACAGAGTATGTCGTAGCTTGCATTGCAGATATCACTGAGGCAAAAAGATCAGCTATTGGTTGCTGGTTCATTGCACCCACAGGGACCATGAATTAAGGACAGAACAACAGTGCATACAGAGTAGAGGAAGTTGTTGGTATTGACTGATAAAGACTGCTATTCAGAGACAATAAACCAGGTTCCCTTGTTCTTTTACTTACTGTGTATACTCATGCTAAAAGGTCTATAAAATTGCCCTAATATTTATATCAGCATTGGATATTTTGCCTGAGTTGATTATATAGATCAGTCAAGGGTATTTGTATTCTATTGTAAATCCTTCTTGTAATGCTTTGAGTCAAGAACACGCTGTTGGTACTAGTACGTCAAAAAGTATTGATTGTGCAACTGCTGTTAGAAATGAACAGAGTTGTTGTTGACAGGATTTATGATGATGAGTAGTGTTGCTGAATGTTATCATTGCCATAAGCCTCATATATGTTGTTGCTAGGGAACCAACACAACTATTGAATCATGGAGTTTTTAAAACACCTACTAAACCAACAACAACACCCCAACGAACCATGGCACGCACCCAGAAACTAAACAAAATATGTAATATTCCAAATAGAATTAGCAACAATATAAAGCACATAAACAAAGACATACAGCAACTAAAGAGACATCATATGAAAAATAGACAATATGGAGAACGTTGAGCCACTTTATTAAATACTGAAAGATGAAATGAGTACAAAGGTGATCAGAATGATGGCACCTTGGCTTGCACTAGGCAAGCGTAGAAATACTCACAGAATATCATCCGGAATGGCTGCTCCCTCAATGACTGCGTAATCTCCAATGCTGTTGGTCTGCTGCTGTGTTGCTGCTACTGCTGGAATGAAAATATTATTTGGGGCTGCTCCCCTCGGAAAATTGTGAAACTTTGGGAATGGCCTCTCCACCCAATACCCAGAAAAGCCCAGAGAGCTTTCCGAAAATGGCTGACCTCCGAAAATGACTCCCTTGAGGCACTACGCTATCCCCAATGAGAAACGCTGGCTCTGAATGATCTGCTGCAAATAATGAACTTTTCCTCTACCAAAATGATGGAATAGGGAAGGATTGACCCCTTTCCAACTCTCCCGAGCTGAATCCGCTGATAAACCCTCAATTCGAAACCACCTCCTTCCAAGACTGCATCCTCCCTCTCACTGACTGCGCTGTCTCTTCCAGTGAATGCTCCCAACTGTGGTTACTACAACTCTCTCCGGAAAAACAAGGATGGAACTCCTCACCCGAGCAAGCACTCGAAGTCCCCCGAGGCTGAGGTTGGGATCTCCGCATGGATACACCCGGTGTACTGAACAGTATGTGCAGACTTTGCTAAAAAGCAAGCATGCTCAATGTCAAAAGGCAAATAACATACATGCATAATCCGAATGAATAAAAAAGAGGAGACCCTCTCCCTTTTTATGCTTGGAGAGCCTTGCTCTCACCTAGGCCCCACCATCAACTGCGTTGTCTCCTTGAGCCACGTTGTCCCTCTAACTCTGCGCTGGCTTGGCCCACGTTGCCCACGCTGTCACTTTAGCCTCTAGGCCCCACGTTGTCTAATAATAATGTCTCCCAAATGACTTTAGGAAATGTTTATATCCTAAGTGTGAGTTAAGTGTCCCTTTTCACCCACTTTATTTCTAACTTAACTTTATTAAAGTAAAGTAGTCAAAAATTAATATTTTCAATTAGTTATTGCTAATTGGGAATATTACAGTCCTCCCCAACAGAACGTTGCTTGTCCTCAAGAAACTGTAAGGATGGATGCTGCAAAATCTTCTCACTCTCCCAGGTAGCATCCTCATCCGATAGATTCCTCCATCTCACCAGGTACTATCTGACTGTCCTTCTCCGCAGCTGCCTCTCCCTAGTGTCAATAATGGCTTCCGGCTGTAGCACCAGATGCCCCTCGTCATCTGTGGGCAGAAGCTCCTCCGTTGCAGTCACCTGTTGTCCCAGTGCCTTCTTCAGGCATGACACATGATAAATGTTATGAATCCTGCTACCAGTGGGCAGCTCCAACTCATATGCAACCTCCCCAATTCTGTGTGTCACCCTGTATGGTCCATAAAAGCGGGGCTTGAGCTTTTCAGCCCCCTTCTGCTTTAGTGTGGATTGTCGATAAGGCTGCAATCGTAGGTAGACCAAGTCCCCTACCTCGAACTGTCTCTCAACACGTCCCCTATCGGCATACAGCTTCTGTTGATTTTGTGTTGTAGCCATGTTATCCTTGAGAGCTTGGAGTATATCCTGACTCTCTTGGATCCAATCCTTGGCCCTAGGGGCCTTGCTAGCACCAAACATCATGTCAGCAAAAGATAAAGCATGATACCCATATAAAGCATAAAATGGAGACATACTGATGGATATGTGATGAGTGGTGTTGTAACAGTACTCCCCCAAGTGCAAACATCATAACCATGCCTTCTACTGCCCGCTGACATAGTTACGCAAGTAGCCTTCCAGCCACTTGTTCACTATCTATGTCTGCCCATCCGTCTGGGAGTTGTAAATAGTACTCAGGGTCAACTCAGTGCCCACCAAACGGAAAATCACCTGCCAAAACCTGCCCATGAAGCGGCTATCCCTGTCACTGACAATGGTCTTTGGGAGACCATGCAATCTGAAAATATCCCCGAAAAATAGCTCCGCTATCTGTGCTGTCGTGTAACGTGCCGATATGGCGAAAAAGTGTGCATATTTAGTCAATCGATCAAAGACTACAAATATGCAATCCTTGCCCTGTACAGTGGGCAACCCTGTGATGAAATCCATCGAAATACTCTCCCATTTCCCTTCAGGTATGGGAGGAGGCTGCAGTAATCCCGCCGGATGGTTCATCTCCCCCTTGTTGCACTAGCAAACTTCGCACTCCCTGACATGTCGGAGTACATCCTCCTTGAGGCCCTTCCACAAGAACCTCTCTCTGATGGCCCTATAGGTCTTGGTGAACCCCTGGTGGCCTGATAATGGCGAGTCATGTGAGGCGTGAAATATCTTCTCCTTGAGCTAGGAGCTCTCAGTCAAGAAGATCTTGTCCCTGTAGTAGATCACCTCATCCATTATCCTGAACATGTTATCTGTCACCCATCCATCCAAAATCTCACAGGCAACATGGTCATTGGAGTACTCTACCAGAAGTTGAGCCCTCCAGTCCGTATCCAAACTCATCAAGGACAATGTTGTCGGTCTACGTGAAAGTGCATCGGCCACCACGTTGTTCTTCCCCTTGACATACTTGATGTCAAAATCATAAGCCTGGATCTTGTTGACCCACTTCTACTGCCTCTCCTGCAACTGTTTCTACTCTAGAAAGAATCGGAGGCTGTTGTGGTTTGTCCTCACTCTAAACCTGTTCCCCATCAGGTACTGCCGAAACTTGGCCAGTGCATGCATGATGGCCAACATCTCCTTGTCGTATATAGCATACAACCTCTCATGTGGCAATAGCTTCCGGCTCTCGAAAACTATGAGGTGGCCTCCCTGCATCAAAACTACACGTATCCCCTCCCCTGATGCATCACGCTCTAGGACAAAGGGCTGCGTAAAATCTGGCAATGCCAAAACCAGACAGCTGCTCATCACCTCCTTGAGCATGTCAAAAGCCCTCTGTGCTATATCAGTCCAACTGAATGCCCCCTTTTTGGTAAGGTCTGTAAGGGGTGCAACAAGTTGGGAAAATCCCTTGACGAACTTTCAGTAGTAGGTGCAGATACCCACAAATCCCCGAAGCTCCGTCACATTCTTCGGCTCTGGCCAATCCCTGATGGCCTTGATCTTCTCCTCGTGGACCCTCACTTCGTCCACCCCGATGATGTGCCCCAAGTAGAGCATCTTTGTCAGCCCAAACTCACATTTGGAGAGCTTCGCATAAAATTGTTGCTCCTCCAAGATGCACAATACAGCCTCTATATGTTGAAGGTGCTCCTCCCATGTCCTGTTGTAAATCAAAATGTCATCAAAAAACACTAACACACACTTTCTCAAGTGACTGCGGAAGATGTGATTCATGCATGACTGAAATGTGGTCAGAGCATTGGTCAGCCCAAAGGGCATCACCAAGAACTCAAAATGGTCGTAATGACACCTGAAAGCGGTCTTGGGAATATCCTGCTCCCTCACGCAAATTTGATGGTTCCCAGATCTCAAATCAATCTTCGACAAGAACTTCACCCCCCTCAGCTCATCCATCAACTCATCAATTCGTGGGATGGGGTACCGGTTCTTCATGGTCTACTTGTTTAGGACCCGGTAGTCAATGCACATTCTCAATGTGTCGTCCTTCTTCTTCACCAACACCACTGAAGAAGCAAAGGGGCTAGTGCTAGGACGGATGTGTCCAAGAGCTAAGAGCTCATGGATGGCCCTCTCAATCTCATCCCGGTAGGCCTTAGGATGCCTATAGGGTGTAGTGATGACAGCCTAGATGCCTTGCTCCAGCTCAATTGTGTGCTCAAATCCCCGATCTAGTGGTTGCCCTGGTGGTATCTCTCCAAAAATCGTGGCATACTTGTCTAAAATGGACTGTACATCTGGGTGTACGGCCTGCCCTGTAGATCCTGCCTCTGAAACACACAGCTCCACTGCCCACTCTAAGTCTCCCTTCCGAAAATTTGCCTCCATCTGGTGTGTTAAACTGTCTGTGGTGGATAGGTGTGCATTCCGAATCTTATCATGCCTCCTAGTCTTCTTATCCGTCCACTCCATCTCCAAGGTCTCCCAATCAGTGGTGACCTTCCCCAGCGTGATCAACCACTGCACCCCTAGTATCACGTTCATGTCCGGAATGTCCACCACGAAGAAGTGATCTGTCAAGGTGTGAGTCCCCATAGTCACGACCAAGGCTGGCACATACTTGGCACACTGCACGGTCCTGTCACCTGGAACCAATACCGAAAATCCATCAAAGCTCTCTGTCGGTATGCCCCACCGTTCTACCAACTCAGCATCAATAAAATTGTGGGTGGCCCCACTGTCCACTAATACTAAAACACGTTGTCCTCGCACTGTGCCTCGAACACGCAGTGTCAAATATTTGGGAACTCCCCGCAAAGATGCAAGGGCTCCCCCGGTAGGTGAAAATGCTTCACCTCCCACTCCTGGTGGTAGAGGTGGCAGATGATCCTCTCTCTACGCTGGACTGCTGCCTCTTGCCTCTATCTTCTCATACTCCTCTTCTCCGCTACTGTCGGAGAAAACCTCAATGTAATGTGCCTTCCCTGCGGCACAACGGTGTCCAGGTGCCCATGGCTCCTAGCAAGTGAAACATAGCCTCTTCCACCTCAGATCTCTCCTGGTATTGTCATCCAAAGGCCCTCTACCCTGGTTCCCCTTTGGAGGCGGAACCCTCATGTCCTTCCCCTTCGGCTGAAATGCCGGTCTTTGGGGGAAAGGAGCTCTAGTCCGAGGTAGTGCACCCTACAAATCCCGAGTCCTCCCAACTGCGTCATGTAGTGTAGCTGGCCTCGTTGACCTGACTAACCCCCGAAGAGGCTCTGCCAATCCGTCGATGAACAAATAGATCATCCGGGTTGCGGATAAATCAGGCACCATCATGGAAAGTCTCAAGAACTCTGAAATGTATGTGTCTGGACTCCTAGTCTGCTTGAGCTTAGTCAGCTCAACAAAGTACTCCTCTGGATCCCTCCGATCTAATCGCACTATCAGCCACCATGTAAACTCGACATATGTTGTCACTCCTGAGTGCCCCAGTGTAGCCATCCCGTGAAACCACCAGTTATGGGCCTTGCCCTCCAGGTGCAGCACTGCCACCTTGATGGCCTCTGTCTCTGCCATCTGGTTGAGCTGGAAATATATATCCAACTTCTCCACCCAAGCCTTTGTCGAACACTTCGATGATCCGTCAAATGTCGATAGATAGAATCTGCCTACCGTGCATTGCATATCCCCGTCATGTGAATGCCAATTCCCCCTGTGATGGTTGCGGAGTGTACTGTCCCGCTTGAGCTGAACGAAGTCATGAAATGTGAGGACATCTCTGAACTCCTGACCGTAGGACTAATACTTAGCAAAGTAATCTCCCATGTGGGCCACTTCCTGCTCCTACCCTAGTGACTGCGGCAAGAAATTTAGGCATCATGGAACGTGGAGGTGTGTGTGATGCCATCTGCTACGTTGTGATGTACTCCTGCAAATGATGGGATGTGCCCGAGCCCTCTCCGATATGGAAACCCCTTGGGGTCTCACGCTGTCTAAACTCGGCCATGAACCTTTGCCCCATCTCCTCTATCCATCTCGACAAATCCTACACTGGTTTGAGGAGAAGTTCCCCGAACCCCTTCCCGACATCTCTCTCCTCTGCCATTGGTTCCTCCTCTGCATCCACTACTGGAACGTCGTCACCTTCCCCGAAAGTGAGCTCTTACCTCCGTTCTTGGTCTCTATACTTCCTCCCTCGGTAACAAATGTATGGTTTACCTGTTGGTATCATAGACAGTCTGCTCCACAGGCTCAGCAAAGTCTATGAGCTCTAATACCACTGTAATATTCCAAATAGAAATAGACAGAAATATAAAGCACATAAACAAAGACATACAACAACTAGAGAGACATCATATGAAAAATAGACAATATGGAGAACGCTGAGCCATTTTATTAAATACTAAAAGATGAAATGAGTACAAAGGTGATCAGAATGATGGCACCTTGGCTTGCACTAGGCAAGCATAGAAATACTCTCAGAATATCACCCGGAATGGCTGCTCTCTCAATGACTGCGTAATCTCCAATGCTGCTAGTCTGCTGCTATGTTGCTGCTACTGTTGGAATGAAAAGACTATTTGGGGCTGCTCCCCTCCTCAGAAAACTGTGAAACTTTGGGAATGGCCTCTCCACCCAATACCCAGAAAAGCCCAGAGAGCTTTCTGGAAATGGCTGACCTCCGAAAATGACTCCCTTGAGGCACTACGCTATCCCCAATGAGAAACGCTAGCCCTGAATGATCTGCTGCAAATAATGGCCTCCGCCTCTACCAAAATGATGGAATAGGGAAGGGTTGACCCCTTTCTAACTCTCTCGAGCTGAATCCCCTAATAAACCCTCAATACAAAACCACCTCCTTCCAAGACTGTGTCCTCCCTCTCACTGACTGCGCTGTGTCTTCCAGTGAATGCTCCCAACTGTGGTTGCTGCAACTCTCTCCAGCAAAACAAGAATGAAACTCCTCACTCGAGCAAGCACTCAAAGTCCCCCGGGGCTGAGGTTGGGATCTCCGCACAGAGACACCCGGTGTACTGAACAGTACTTGCAGACTTTTCTAAACAACAAGCGTGCTCAATGTCAAAAGAAAAATAACATAGATGCATAATCCGAATGAATCAAAATGAGGAGACCCTCTCCCTTTTTATGCTTGGAGAGCCTTGCTCTCACCTAGGCCCCACCATCAACTGCGCTGTCTCCTTGAACCATGTTGTCCCTCTAACTCTGCGCTGGCTTGGCCCACGTTACCCATGCTGTCACTTTAGCCCCTAGGCCTCATGCTGTCTAATAATAATGTCTCCCAAGTGACTTTAGGAAAAAATTTTATCCTAAATGTGAGTTAAGTGTCCCTTTTCACCCACTTTATTTCTAACTTAACTTTATTAAAGTAAAGTAGTCAAAAATTAATATTTCCAATTAGCTATTGCTAATTGGGAATATTACAAAATAGCAGACCTCTTTCAAAAGGGATCTATGCCATTCTCCAGAAAGAACCTTTAGAGGATGTGCAGGAGGGGAAAGAGATAGGCCACAAATTATTTGCACTTGGTACAAATTTGAAACACATGAAGATGACATGGAGAGTTCTGTCCAAACTTGATGAACTTAGTGAACTCCTTTCCAAAATAAGCCAATTAGAAGGAAGGAAACTGATATGGGCTCTAAAACCTGCTATGCTTGCTCTTATACAACGCAAATTCATGGAGGAACCTTGTGAGGGGTTCAGGCTTCCCTTTGCATCATGCCTCAGTAACATTATGAAGTTGACCGCACCTATAGCTCCATACAATGATGATGTTATGAGAAGGTGTTAAATTTGGACAACTAGGTCCAAACTCCATCTTGTGATGCTCAGATGAAGATACCAATATTTGTATTGGATTCCTCTTTCCGAGAGGTGTAAAATCGATATAAAATTGATTTTAATCTGATGAGCAAAACATTTATTTTGAATTTATTATTTATAATAAATTTAAGTGCAGGTCGGCCTTAAGGTTTTACACCGCCAGCAGATGTGTCACACACCTCAATGATGGATATAAATATAGTCAACGTTGTAGAGCATTTCACTCACTCAACATCACACATCTTCTCCTCTGATTATATAGGAGCATCTAAGAAGCAGTTTCATCTCCCACGTGAGAAGAAGGACGAAATCTACTGCAGCAAAAAGGACGAAATTTACTGCAGCAAATTTTCTACAGTTAGGGTTTCTAGGCAAGTTTGACCAGCGTTGACTTTGGTCAACGCATGGTCCGAATTGGCTGAAATTTTGTGGAGAGTTCGATTTTTGAAGGCCGTACTCATTGGCACAAAAATCGAGGTCAAAAGGTTGACCGAAGTTGGAGCTGCGTTGACTTTATTGTTGCTGCCCTGCATTGACTTTTTCTGGACTGCGTTGACTTTTCTGGGGTTGACTTTGAGTTGACTGGATGATTGATTTGAGGACTGTTGTGACACATTTTGGGTTGGCCGACCAAGAAGACTTTGCTGGTTGAAGCATCCTGCTGACCGCCGTAACGCACCAACACATTCTCCTATTTCTGGTTTGTCTTCTATAGATCCACTGGTATGTTCTATCAACATTTTACTTAACTGATTATGTGATTGCTATTATAAAAGTAAAATTGCATTAAGCATAGAACATCTACATAAATTTACATGGAATCGGAGCTGAGGTGAAGACAAGCCCTAACTTATAGCAATCACCAATTGAGAAAAATGGGTTCCACAAGTTATGGCTTCAAGGAGGATGACAAGCTGACTAGAAGGGATGACTTCCATGCTTGGAAGATGACATTAAATCTCAAATTGGAAGACCATGATCTCATGGACTATGTACTGGGTAAGATATAAGAACCTCCATCCACTGCTACTGTTGCTGCTAAAACCAAGTATAAGAAGGGGGAGATCAAAGCAAAGCTATTGATCAGGGAATCCATACATAAAATTCTGGTTGCCTACATATTTGAGTTAGGCACATCCAAGGAGATGTATGATAAGCTGATACAAATGTTCAAAGTAAACAATGCAAACCAAGTGTTATTCTTCAAGAATCAATTGAAGAATCTAAAGAAAGGTAGGGATGAGTCTATTCAAACATACTTTCTGAAATTGACCGAGATCAGGAACAATTTGCCGGCTATTGGGGAGACAATAGCCGATCATGAGATGGTACTCATCGCACTTGGAGGGCTCCCATATGAATGGAAATTATTCAGCACTACCGTTCTCAATAATAATACAATTCCTATCTTTGACGAGCTACTGTCAAGATGCATGCAAGAAGAGACAAGAATGAAGGAATACGAAAATGACAGAAATGCTGCCTACGATGCTCATTCTAGAAAGAAGAACTCTGGTGGTCCTAAGAACAAAGGAAGAGCAAGGGCCCGAGGAAAGAAGGGCAAGTGTTTCACTTGTCATAGGCCTGGTCACTATGCTAGAGAATGTCCTTTCAAGAAGGATTCTCCCAATAGTGACGACAACAACAACAACCGGAGAAATGGAAATAAAAGAAACAACAGGTCCAAAGGAAAGAGGAAGGCTCCCTCTGGCAGAAACAATCAACGTTTCAAAAGTTCTAGAAACTCCAGGTATGAGGAGTCAAATGTTGTTGATAAAATAAATGAATACATTCTTGTATCTGCCCTCTCTGCTGCATCCCTGCCCGACACTATGGATGTCTCGCTGATAGATAGTGGTGCCTCAAGACACATCACCCGGTTCAAGGAAGCACTCTCTGACATGGTTGAGAAGGATACTAATCTGGAAATTATCCTTGGAGATAATGCCACATATCCCGTGAAAGGGACAGGGACTGTGACCCTCCACTTGTCTTAAGGACAAATCCTACATTTGCAGGATGTACTCTATGTACCAAAATTGAAGAAGAACCTTCTGTCTATATCAACCATGGAAGAAAAAGGTTTCAATGTGGCATTCACTGATGGAAAGGTGCGCATGTGGAAGAGGAATATCAAGGAAGCTATCGTGATTGGTTTTAGAGTTGGAACACTCTACCAGGTTGGAGGAAGTCCACTGGGAGCTATGACATGTGATACTATCCGAGAAACTGAACTATGGCACCGGAGGTTTGGACACTTTCATTGCAAGGCCCTTCGCAAAGCAAGGAAGGTGGTGATAGGGATGCCCGAATTTGGAAATAATCATGAAGGTGTATGTAAGGGTTGTGTGCAGAAAGAGAAGCATACAAGGGACCTTTCCCCTCCAAGTGTCACAATGACATCGATATTTTGCAACTAGTCCATTTGATCTATCTAGTATGCGACCCTGACATCCTTAGAGGAGGATGTTCTTACTATATGACATTCCGCGATGACTTCTCCCGCCAAAACACGGATATACTTCTTGAAGAAGAAGGATGAGGCTTTCATGTGGTTCCATACCTTCAAAGCCTTGGTGGAAAATATGACAGGGAAGAAGATCAAGATTTTGAGGACCGACAAAGGCACTGAATATGAGTCAAATGAGTTCAAGGACTTTTGCGGAGAAGCTGGCATTAAGAGGGAGACTACTACTGCCTATACTCCTGAGCAGAATGGCGTTGCTGAACGAAAGAATAGGACCATTGTGGAAGCTGCCTGTGCCATGCTATGTGACCAGGGTCTACCGAAGTTTCTGTGGGGAGAAGGTGCGAATACTTCTATATACATTCAAAACCGATGCCCTCATTCCGCCCTGGACTCCAAAACTCCCGAAGAGGTTTTCACTGGTAAGAAACCTGATGTCTCACATTTTAGAATTTTTGGATGTCCTATTTATTTTCATGTGCCCAAAAGAAAGAGAAGCAAGCCGGATGCTTCGGGAAAGAAAATGAATGTTCGAGAGGCTACAAAGTGAAACTTCTAAGGCCTATAGAGTCTATGCACTGTCAAAGGGAAGTAGAGATATGCCACGATGTCACTTTTGATGAAGATGCTTCCCCGAAGAAAGTAGTAGATCTTCCAAGATCCGAAGAAAATCATGAAGAAAGGCTCGGAAATCAAGAAGAACCGTTAGGATGAGGGTTGGGTCGATCGATATTGAAGGACTAATGGACCCTATTGATCCATCTCCTCACCGGGAAAGAGACCATCATGGCTCGTGTGACACCCTCGAATATGCCGTAGGACATGTCACCAAGGACATTCTAAGTTAAAGAAGGCCGGGTGCAGATACCAAGGGTATCCGTCGCCATGAGTACCTTGTACAATCTCGAACTCCGGATCTTGGCATTTTAAAGCATCAAGTCTGGAAGGATGCTACACGAAGAATATGAGTCCATAATGAAGAATGATGTCTCGGATGTCTCCAAGACCGATGATAACCGCTGTCACCGCGAAATGGCTCTACAAGATCAAGTACGGATCCGATGGAAGAAGAAAGTTCAAGGCAAGATTTGTTGCCCGGTGTTTTCCGGTGCTGAAGAGTAGATTATGATGACATACTTGCACTGTGGCACGATATACCACCATCTCTGATCAACTTGCCCTTGCCGCGCTAAAGGGATGGAGCCTCTACTCGATGGATGTCAAGACCGCCTTTCGCATGGTAATAAAAGAAGAGGTGTGCGTGTAACAACCTCCGGGATTTGAAGTTCGTGATCGAGACACTCATGTCCGCATTGAAGAAAGCTCTCTAGTGGCTAGCAAGCACCGTGAGCTTGGTACGAGAGGATGGATAGTTACTTGATGGTCGGGCTCTCACTCGAAGTAATGTTGATCCGAACCTTTACTTCAAGGTTGTACAAAGGGAAGCCTCTCATTCCTGTGTCGTATGTGGACGACCTCTTCCCGATTGTGTGCCGACCCTCTCCATCCAATGTAAGAGGGAGCCGCCGCCGAGTTCGAGATGAAGGACCTAGGACCGATGCACTACTTCCTAGGCTCCGGGAGGTCCGCATCTGTATAGATTTTCCTTTCTGCTGAAATACATCGTGAAACTTCCGGAAAGATTTGGTATGGTGGACCGCAAGACCGTGTCAACACCACGGAACTCAACTTCAAGAAGTGAGGAGCGCCGCCGGGCCCATATTGCCAACTTACCGAGTATCGTCAACTCGTAGGAGCTCGATGTTCTTAGTGAACACCCGCCCGCATATAATGGCAAGGAACACTCCTGGAGTCACCGCATGGTTGAGCCTCACTATCGGGTTGGTGCGCAAGAATCTTTCCGGTAGACATTTCGGCACGATAAACCATGGCCGAAAGATACACCGCCGAGGACACCGCGGACACATCGATGCCGATTAGGGCCGGGCAAGGTGGTGGATCGTAAGAGCACATCGAGATGTTGCTTCAATCTTGGTCGCCGATACTTGGCGATTACGCAGCGCGTGCCCGTGCTTGGTCGCTCGAGGCCGAATACATTGGCAGCCGAGTGTATTTGGTTGTAGCGCTTGCTTAAAGCTCAGTGAGTCGTTTGGACATGTGCTAGATACCACCGTGATACCGTGATAACCGCAGTGGATTCGCATGATCGAGAATCCCGTGTTCCACGCTCACCCCAAGCATATTGATATCAGCACCACTTTATCTCTGGAGCAGGTGGCGTCGAGGCGCCGTGCGGTTCGATCATATGAACCGAGAGTGTCGCGGATATTCTCAATAAAGCCCCGGGGAAGGCCGTGCTCCTAACCTTCCGTGAGAATCTTGCACGTGGAAATGACCCTATGATGGGTCCTCGTTGGACGATGAGCTCGGGAGCTCGGGGGCTTTGGGGAGAGCTTCTCTGAGCTATGGGCAACCGCTGCTGCCAGGGCTTACAAACCTTGCTGGTGCTTGGACCCCACCGTTGTGATTTTGATTTGGTTCACCTCTCATTATCTCTGTGCCCCGCATGCATCCCACCGATTGAGTTCGTGGCTCATGGAAGTACTCTCATTTGGCCAATGAGGTGGGGAAATGCTAGAGACTAGTAGCAAAGACCCGATGGACGACCGAGATTGTCGCACCGTCTATCCAGCAGATGGCACGGCCTGTCCACTCTGATCCGGATCAAGTATAAAGAGTGTTTCGACTACCGACTTCAGTCGATGAACCAACTTCGAGTTGGCTGGAGACTTTTTGTGAGTCCGATAGAGGTTTTGACTGCTGAATTTGTCACCGGGAGGGATGATGTCTTGTGATCGACCCACTTCGTTCAAATAAAGAGGCTAGTGCTAAGTTACGGGATGACGACGATGTTTGATTGCATCAGGATGGAGTTCTCCCTAGTTGAGAGGGAGTGTTAAAATCTGACAACTAGGTCCAAACTCCGATGTTTTGATGCTCAGATGGTATTACCGATATTTTTATTGGATTCTTCGGGAGAGGTAAAAGTAAGATCCATATAAATTATCTTAATCCGATGAGTGCAACATTTATTTTGAATTTATTATTTATAATAAATTATGTTGTCATTTTGTTTACACCCCAATGATGTGTCACACACCTCAATGATGGATACAAATACAACAGTTGGAGAGCATTTCACACTCACTCATCACACATCTTCTTATCTTCCTCGATTTAGTACGAGCCCTTTGGAGGACGACCCGCCACGTGAAAAGGATTATTGTACAAACTCAAGAAGGATCACGCATTGTCATAGCCTAGGCTTTGCGAGCTTGATCCGCTGATTTTGGTCAACGCATGGTCCAAAGAGGGCCGAAATTTATCGGAGACTTCGATTTTGGGAGGCCGTACACATTGGCACACAAGAACGTAGGTCAAAAGGTTGACCGGGTTGAGCGATTGACTTGGTGTTGCTGCCCCGCGTTGACTTTTCCGGAGCGCGCGACTTTTCCGGAGTTGACTCGTGCTGACTTGGTGACCGATTTGAGGATTACGGTACATTCGGGTTGGCCGATCATGAGACTCCTGGCCGGCTGAAAGCATCCTTGCTGACCGCCGTAACGCACCATCACACGTTTCTCGGTTTGTCTTCTATAGATCCACCGGCATGTTCTATCAAAGATTTTACTTAACTGCTTGGGTGATTGCCGTAATGTGCTAAAGCTGCATTCAGCATAGAACATCTACAAAATTTACAAAGGTAGATGATGCATCACAGAGGTTTGCCACTATTTCACTGATGAGTATCGCGCTCGTATTGGAAGGTAATCGCTAATAGGTATTCCAAGGACCGATTTGCATGTGAGGTCCTTTTGATGGTAATTACTGATGACCAAGATGGTGATGAACGCAGGTGATCTTCTATCGAAACTGATCTATTTAGTGCCCAGCCTCCCAAACTTGAGGAAGATTACGCAGCCGCCCATGACTCACCGTTAGTAGGGCATTAGGGTTCACCAAAATAGCCAAGGCTATCGTGAGCGTTTGCATGGAGTGGGTCTTAAGGATGATGTTTTGAGGCACGCCGGAGAGTGTGATACGTGCCAAAGGAACAAGGGTGACAGACACTCTGTTGTTGCACTTTTCTTATCCCTCGTGGGAAATGGGAGAATATTTCGATGGATTTTATCATCCCAAGCCTCTGCTACTTCCATAGGCAAGTGACCGCATCTACGTGGTGGTAGACAAATTAACAAAATTTTCCCACTTCTTCGCTATTTTGCTCCTGGGCTTCTGCCCCCCTCACAAAGGGGCTAAACTCGTTTTTTCGTGGGGAGGTATTTCGGCTTCATGGTCTTCCAAAGACCATTGTCAAGGACTCCGGGATGCCAGTTTATGAGGGATTTTCAGGAGTTATTCCGTCGGTGAGCACGGACACCCCGAGCATTAGTTACCACTCCCGACCGACACATTCAGAGATTGTAAACAAGTGGTCGGAGGGCTAATTCACGCAACTATGTGACAGACCAACAATGTGCATGGATACTTGGCGACGCTCTAGCGAATACGAAACATGACGTACGTCATGTAGATATGTCCCATTCATGTTTTGTACCTATTATGATGTATTGATCACCCATGTGATGTTTGAGACAAGAGACCCTGGGCGTCAAGTGATTGGGATTCAGGAGAGCCAAGATATCCATGCTCGAAGGACAACCTACATAACAAGGCAGAATCCGGCGCAAAAGCTCTATGCTAACAAGGGTTGAGTAGAGAGGTAGTTTGAGGTTGGGGATCTAGTTTTCCCGAGACTCCCGTAGCACAACAACAAGCTCGCCAAAAAGGGGGCCGAGAAGCCCGCTCTCTTATGGATCGTACAGTCGCCTTGAGAGGTGGTTGTGAGTGTAGCGGTGAGCCGGAACTACCCCCCGTGATGCCGAGTTCACAACATTTTCCATGAGTTTTGTGAGGATTCCTAAGGGGGATTTGTTGAATATCTCAAATGACGCTGGGGGCCTTTAGCAAGGTCGCTGCTGTGTGGGGTCAAACACCTCCAAGAACGGAGGAGCCATGAATTGAGCCGAAATTTCAAGGTCAACATTTGACAACTCTTTGTTGGGTTTTGTGGGTTATTGGTGGAGAGTGCTC
Organism: Pinus albicaulis; assembly: GCA_034641835.2. NCBI lineage: Eukaryota > Viridiplantae > Streptophyta > Pinopsida > Pinales > Pinaceae > Pinus > Pinus albicaulis. The sequence continues at coordinate 182,255 of JAXQQM020086091.1, read as the reverse complement.
TTATTAATTTCCTCGGTGTACCCCGAGCACCTAGTGCTGTGTCCTAATAAATGGAGCCACAGCCACCCACCTCCCCCGAGGGCTTGCCGCGTAGCTTTGTTGGGGACAATACACTTGTTCGAGAAAGCAACGATTTCATCACCTCGGGCTCGATAGCTTGCTCAGCAAGCCCAAGTGCATGCATTCCTCGATCTTATATTGTACCCCTCATCATTTATCTTAATAAAATGGCTCACCACAGAGATTTATCGTGTTTAAACTTTAATGTGGTGTGAAATTTTTGTGTGTGTTTTTGCTATGTTTGCTTTGATTATCATTGTAAATTTCCTCAGGGAATATTATAATATCTTATCGAGAGGTTGCGCCTCCTTCTTACACAAGAATGTGAACTAATAGGATGCACAACCATAGTATTGTATATATGTTCCACGGTTACGCATTAAAGAAACCTAAGAGATTTCCTGCCTTTGTACAATAATCTGATCAACTCCGAATACTCGAAGAAATCCGCATGTGATGTCGTTTCTTTACCTCTTAGATTTAAATGACAATTTCACATGTAATAACATCAATCGCGCTTAGGAGTTATGAAAGAAGTCATTGTTGGTATTTGACAAATTTGTTCTGATTTTCTCCCCATGGTCTTTTGGGTATCAAGGGGTCAAATCCTCTCAACTTCTCCCCCTCGTCTAGATTCTCTCGTCTCACTTGACGTTGTTTCGCTATAGCTTCTGCAGAACTTCGCGCGTGGTCCCTTATCACGTCAATTACTCAACATGTTGCCGAATGAAAAGATAAACATGTTCTAAAGGGGAGGTGAGGAAATTTTGGAGTTTGAACAAGGATTATTGAGGTGAGAAATGCATGAACAAAGGTCACTAAAATATGAAATCGCATCTAAGTCAAGGCACACGAGGACACGAGACACGGAGGGACACGTAAATACGTATTCGATACGAGACACCGTGACTCCCAAAATAGGACACGAGGGGGATTATTTATATTTAAAAAATAAAATAAATATATATATATATATATTAAAATTTAATACATATAATAATTTATAAATTAATATTAACAAACTAGTAAATTACAATTATACAACTTACAAGTTACAAGTTGGCACTTCATGCTACAAGCACATAAGAAATACTAAAAAATTAAATAGTCATTAAAACCATAAGCTATAAACTTATAACACTTAGCATGTTTGTAGAAGACCTAAACAACTTTTGCATGCAATGTGGAAGGGATATTTATAATTGAAATTAGAACATGGACAAGCAAACATGAATACATTAATGGATTAGACTAAAATATTGAAATGCTGAAAAGATTGCTTGAGAATCAATATTCAAAAGATGTAAAATTTCTTCAAAGTTCATACTTGTACATCACAGATATATTTGTATATGGTAGGTGCCGACTGCCAATCTGTTTGCACTTGTACTATATGGAGTTTCCACTAAGATAAAGGAAATGTTGTTAATTATTAATTTCTTTCGCAAAGTTCAAACAGGGGTTCAGATTCTTCGTGACAAGCAACAAATAGCCGAGGCTCATTCTCAACATGTGAAATCCCAAGCGTATGACCGCACCGGCTTCTACAAATAAATTTTAGAATCTATTTCTATTTATAGTCAATAATCTCTATAACAGTAAATTATAATGAATAATAATAAATTTAAATATTATAAATTTAAATTTTTTTAAATTTATACATATATGATATATATATGATGATCATATTACATACCCGTGTACCGTAACGCGTCCTCCGTCTGGGCGGGGCCATAACAATGGTAAGAAGAAGCAAGGGGCCGGCATAGCAAGGAGTGCCAACAACCTTAACGCCAAACAACACCGGGCAGCAATGCGTAGGAGGCAATGCAACGGTGCAACGAGTCTCGGGAACTTGAATGCACGCGAGGCGTTAGCCAGAACGGGAATGCGGCAATGGAACAAAGGTTCAAGGCAAGCACAAAGGTTCAAGGCAGCAGCGCAATTAAGCATTAACGGCAACAATAACCACCGAAAAGAAATAAAACTAACGAAATTTTTATCATTTTTGTATTTTTTGGTGGAAACGTGTCCAAACGCGGGAATACGCAGAGCAGGTATTCCAAACTCAGGACACGAGTATCTACGAAGGACACGATTCAAAAACAGAGGGTACGTATTCAGTTTTAGAGGACACGTCCAAAACGTATTTGACACGTTTTAGGTCGTATTCGGTGTCCTAATACGTGAAATACGGGACACGTGACTCGGGGAGGACGTGTCCCGTGACTTAGAACAGATGTGGACCGAGGCTCAAAAGTCCCAAGAGAAGACAAAGAAGAAAATGGAGACTCGAGAGAAGGATGGTTGAGCTGACTGTGGAGCTAATCACATAAGGAAGAACTGGAGGAAGAAAGTAAAATATCAAGATAAAGTTTTGGAGATGCAAGACAGGAGTACAAACATGACGACAGTTTGAGATTTGGCTTGCTCCAGCAAGTCACAGAATCAGATGGAGACCAGGAATAAAGCATTTGGCCCCCGCAGTCAGCCGTGTGGCTTTGTCTTTGGGCCTGCCTTTTCTTCTCGTTAGGCTGCATTTTATCACGCTGTGGTTTCCTTCTTGATATATTGTTGACTGCAGTAGCATTAAACTGGTTTGGTCTTGCCACCACTGGTTTGCAGACTCAGCTAGCTGCCTTTGTCAAATTTTTGTACTCTCTTGTATCTATTAATACAAAATACTTCTTTTTTGTGCATATAGAGTAAGAATAACAATGATGAGATGTACACAATAAAATTGCCATGACTTCTGTTTCATTTGACCACACTCAGACTTATAAAAACTATCAAGAAATATATAACAACATTGACACTAGTAATCATTGAAGGTGAAAAAGCTTATCAATAGCTCCATTAAGATCTGCTCGGAGATCAACCAAGAACCCTGCTTCACCAGATGTAAAATAATCGCTCAAACAATGTTATATATATAATGGCTTTAGAGCACGTCGTTAAATTTTTCTCCATCCTATATAAAGCTGACGCACACCCTTCCTCATCAAAGTCAGACTGCTGAGCATGATCATCTAACCAAATAGCAGACAATTGCATGTGTTCAGTGAACAAGAAGAAGCAAAATTCATTTGAGAAACACTATCAGAGACTTTCAAGATTACCACTCTGCAATCCAAGATAAATGCTGATGTTTCGAATGTGAACCCTGTTAACACCAAACTGGGTAGCAAGTGCAATGAGGACTTTTCGACGATTTTCCGATCCAAGTGTTTGCAACCCTGGAGTAAAGCACAATATAATTCATGAATATGGCACTGATTTACAAGGATGGCATATGCATATGCATAGAAACAAGTTACTCAGAAAATTCAGTGAGAGTCAGATCAACGGTATCTGTCTTTTCATGTGAATTGCTCCATGCATTAAATTTTGCAAAGTTTCTAGCATCCTGAGAAAATAGAGAGAAAATGAAGTATAACGTGATAAATTATTCATTACATCCTAAAATTAATTTTGGAAAAGATATTTTTCCACTGGCAGATGAAAATATGGTAAGTTCATGAAATATTTGCAGCTTTATACTGTATCTTATCAAATGTCATAAATCTTCCAGAGTACATTGATTTCATGTCTGAGTAGTCACTGCAGATGTAAGCTGTACTGACCACAATTACTAGCCATCTCGTCTCATCAACAGCTTTCACTGCTGCATAGTGGCCTATGAGGTCTAAATTGGTCCACCCAATCACCTGAGATTGTTTATGCTAACAACAAAGTGCAGGGAGAAAACATTCAAGGAGGCAGCAATGACAACAATGGTACCACTAAAAGCCCCCATGGAAGTTTGTTCGTAAAGTATACCATAAAGTACAGTAATTCTTCAATATTAAATTGCCATTGATATTCTTAATGATGAATATTTCATCGTGTGATGGCCAAAGATGGCAAAAAACCCTCTTAGGTATTTCTAGGTAGGATTCCGCCAGACTCTATCATTAAAGCCTAGGTCAAGAAGGTCAGAACATTATGGCTGGATTTGTACAACAACATGTACATTGTAATTACTATGGTTTTTCCAGTTAACCTTTAAGGAATATCACCATGTTGGGCCAGTTAAGGTTTACGGACCTTCATCATGTGGAAATAAAGCCTGTAGGTTTATCCGAGTGCCATGAAAGATTTTCTGCAAATGAATTCGTTCAGCTATATTGTCCAAATTAGATTGGAATTCCCAGGCCTTCCCTTGAAGTTCTGGGACTTTCCCTGGAGGGTACTCAGCAACACTTTGAAGTTTCAATTGTCATGATTCTCGGCCATTTAAAACTACTTCTCCACAGACACATTTGTCTCAGAGTAGACCCATTAAAGGATCTTGAAGAGCATGTTTACGTCCAATTCATCCCCAAGGTTATAAGGCAGTCTGTTAGAAATAGCCATTAACTTATATTCTCCATGTTTTAGGTGTGCTTGTTACCTACCCAAAGTGTAATCCCTAAGAAAAAAATATTTCTCCCCCATTAATCAGCCAGCTAGCCGTAACTCATGATGATCCACAGATAGCTTTACTTCAGAACTCTCCACCCATGTTCCAATCGCCCCTCCCATCCGGCATACTTCTTGAAGGAAAGTGGGTCATCTATCAAAAGGTACACTAACCATTTATGTAATCGTGGTGTGCTTTCATTTAATGTTTGGGGCATACTAATATGGAACACCAGCTGTTGGATGATTGACAGCTCTTGATTGTACCCTTGCTCACATGCTTCACTCCGGGAGATTATACTTTGTCCCTAGTCCTCGTGACCTCCTATTGCCTCAAAATCTAGCAAGTCTTGTAAGGAGTAACCTACAAGGCAAAATAAACTAAGGGACAACAATGAGGTGTGACCCACCGTCACCACGCGTGCTCCCTCGCTCTCCCTCTCCTCGCTCCCGATCCCTACTTTCGCTCCTCTTCCCAAGCAACCTCGGTTTAAAGACACCAAGGGGATTGCCATTCCCATTCTATCAATGAGTAATGTACACATCATTCCACAATTGATTTTCAATAATAACTAGCACAATAGACAAACCCTAGATAATCAACCATTCCATACATTAGACATATGAACAAATATTTATTAGATACAAGGATTACTTACAAGATAAAATGCATGAACAACCCTTTATTAATCCAAAGTAACATCTCCAAGACTAGGAAATAGCTCCAAAATGCCAAAATACACCATAGAGTCACATTACCACTAGAATCCAAGAAGGCCGAAATCTCTAAGAGGGTCGACCATGTCACAAGTGATGATGATCTAACACAATGAGCCTACTTATATGAGGATTAGGTCTAATAATTATCCTAATGAAAGACCCTACAACAAGTTTGATGCTAAAACATGCTTGCCATAAGCCAACCCATTATCTTTACGAAATATGCCCTAATTAGCCCACACATGTGAGCCATAAGCTCTCTAGGTTTATGTCATCCGGCTGAGTGCTCCAAATGGCATGTCAAAGGGTGATGACGTGTCCAAGGTGGTAGAAGCTACGTCAAGTCCATGATTCAAGGGTTGGCCCTCAAATCCACCTCATTGCCTCTCGTGGGGTCCCAAGATCCAACTAAGTACCACAAAGTGATCTACATGGGTCTCCAACTCGCTAGAAGCGACCTCCTCTCGCTCCAACGTTAGGGGCTTCTCGTGTGTGATATGCCCCTCCTAGTCTCTCAATGTTAGACCATCCTCATATGGGGGCTCTAAATCCCTCTCGGCTATCCAAAAATTTGTGTCAAGGCCAGCCTAGGGGCATGTTGGTTCCAGTTTAAGTCATCCCGAAGAACCATCCACTCCGGTACAAATCTTCGTCCAACGTCCTAGGTGCTAGAAGTGCTCTAGGACATGTGTCGTTCAATGATTTTTGTTAGAGGTCCAAGAGTCTCAATGCTTCACCTATTTGTGCCAATACACTTCTTCCGGGAGGGCTTCCTGGGCACCGTGGGAGAAGGTGCCCAAGACCTAGGTTGTTGAACCACCTAACAATAATAACATGAATTCTAGTGAAAGTAACCAATCATTAGGGACAAGGATCATTATTGCATTGACGTGAACCAAACTTGAATGTTAAGGGAAATTCAATACTTCCAAACATGATTCCTCTCAAAATCAAGACCCTAATGTCGCAATGGTGTTTTCTCCCAGGTAGGGGTGGCTAGAGGTCAACCTTATTAGTGTTTCAGACCTAAGTGCAAGTAACATTTCCTGGGTTCGCCCTTCAATTGCTAGGAGTTAGTAACAGTAAGGATTGTAGCAGTAGGGGAGAGTATTTCATGGCCAAATGCCATGGTCAAAGTGTTAATTTTAGATAACCATGGTATGTTCTATGCTTAGAGCAAACTTACTTCAATCTTTCTTTTATTAGCCCAATTCAAATTTCGCATTAGCAATCACATAATCATTGAAAGTAAATGCTAATAGAACATAAAATAAATCGACAGTATGACAAGCCAACACAAGAGACAAGAATTTTAATTCTTCTTATTCACAGAGAGAGAGAAAATGCATTTTACAGCTAGCCACCAGATGCCCTTAGACAAGCAAATACTTTGTTGGTCAAACTGTACCTCTTCAACCTTCAATGAGTCACTAAACACTAAACTCGACCTTTCTTCAAACAAAGTCAAACTCATCCCAAAAAACGGTCCTCAAAACAAATACACGTGCCAGAAATAAAATCACACAAACTACCAATGTTGCGGTCAACGTCAGTCAAAGGTCAACATTTGACTCCGATTTCTATGCCCTCAAATGGACCTTCCAAGATCGACTTCCGCTCAAAAACGTTGTCAAATGGTGGAGGGCCGACCCAAAGTCAACATTTGTCAACGCTATCCAAATTTGCCCTAAACCAGTCCGAAATCGTGCTCTTCTGATTTAACACGGTGAGGAGAGAGAAGTCACTAAGGTGGTACGAACCAATCGTATAAGAGAGAGATGTGTGAGATGAGTGAATTATGAAATGAGCATCATGTCTCTCCAATTTATATCCAAGACTGGGGTGAGTAACACATCTTTGGGGCTTGTACAATTTCCGTCGACCTTGACAATTTGCACGAGTGGAAAATAAATTCAAAATATAAGTTTCGCCTCATCCAAACAAGATGATCTTTAGATCAATCTTGCACCTCTCCAAAAGAGGAATCCAACAAAAGTATCATCTCCATCATATGAGCAATGCAACATGGAGTTTGTACCTAGTTGCCAAAATTAACACCCTCTCAACAAGGGAGAACTCCATCTCGTCCACCAGGCACCACATCCAACCATCATGTACTATCATATATCATGCAATCATGTGTCATCCTATTGTAATCATGTTGGCTCTTCTCTACCATAAGAAATAAGACGGTCGAGAGTGAGTCACAAAGACATCACTTTCCCACTGAATTCGAAGTTAGTCTAGAGGTAACCTCAAATCCGACTCAAGAGTGAGTCACACTGACTTCGAAGTCACTTAGAGGTAAGAACCTCATCCAAACTCGATCCCGCATCAAGTTTTGGACACATCCTGTCCTAGACATAGAGAGTACGGTAATCCTCGATGCGTCCATCGATAATGCTATCTAAGCTCATCCTCATTTCCCAACTCATCGTCAAATGAGAGGTAATTTGCATTCTGCATCACAGTGGGTAGAATGCATGTGGGGCATAGATCAAAGAGAGGGTGAACCAACTCAATATCGCAAACGGTGGGGAAGAAGAATACCAACAAGGTAAGGCGAACCTCGCCCGTGGTTGCTTATAGCTCCAAGAAGCTATCCCCAAGCCCCCGGAGCTCCTAGAGCTCATAGTCCAACTTAAGTGGGACCCTCAAAATAGGTCTATCCACGATACCAAGCTTCACGAAGGTTAAGAATTTGACCTTCCCCGCGGGCTTCATGAGAATATCCGCAACTTGCTCATCAATCCTAATGTGATGCAGGGCCTACTTGGCTACCACCGTACCATGTCCCGACAGTGGTACCCACATCAATATGCTTGATCTAAGCCGTGGAACAAGGATTCGTAAAGACGAATCCCACTTTGTTATCGCTAAAGGATAACAAGCAGTATCCACACATGTCCAAACAGCCTCATTGAAGAGCTTTTCAACCAAACAAATTTTCACAACAGCCATACTTCCCGTAAAGTATTCGGGCCCGCTGTTGCTCAAAGAACTCGTACTTCGTCTTCGCTCATCCAAGAGATCGAAGTGTAACTCCGTAGTGAAGCAACATCCAAATTTGCCTTACGATCCACCACAATCGCCGCCCAATCTAAAAGATCTGGGTATTGGGTCCAGCGGAGCCTCATACTCCCAATGCTGTATCTCAACCCACAGTTGATCGTGCCCCGAGATATCTCAAGAATTTCTTGGCACCAATTCAAGAATGATGAGGCTCGACCATGTATCGACTCAACGTGTTCACTACAAACATAAGGTTCGTACGTGAGTTCACTAAGAACACCGCGTCCCCACGAGCTGGACGATACTCTCATGGGATTTCCAACTCGGGCTCAAAGAAAGATTTCCACACAACTTCTTAAAGTTGAGTTCCACGGAGTAATCAATGCGACTTGCAAATTCACCCTCATCCCAAATCTCCACAGCCTTCAAACATTTTCCTTGAAAAAAGAAAAATCTCACCTAGCTTTGCCGCACCTCCAAGCCTAGGAAATAGTGCATCAATCCCAGTCCTTCATCTCGAACTTGGAAGCTAGCTCCCTCTTACATTGATGAATGAGAGGTTCAAGATTGTCAAAAGATATCGTCCACATAAAAGTATAACTAGAATGAGAGGCTTGTCATCAACCTTAAAATAAAGGTTTGGATCAAGATCACTTCGACAGCTTCAAATTCTTCATCAAGCAGCTATCAATCCTCTCATACCAAGCTCGGGGTTGCTTCAACTCATAGAGGGCTTTCTTCAACCTCGCATACATATGTGTCTCTCTATCTTGGACTTCGAACCCCGCAGGTTGTTCCACATAGACCTCTTCCTTGATTGAACCATGCAAGAAGGCAAACTTTCACATCCATCCGATGTAAGATCGATCTCGCATTGCGCAAGGGCAATGATTGGTTTGATGTATAGACAGTGGCAAATGTGCAACATATAATCGTAATCTGTGCCTTCCTTTGAGAGAAGCCTTGGGCAACAAATCTTGCCTTTGTACTTTTCAACACTTCCACTGCACTCTCCATGCTTGATCTTGTAAGAGCTATTTCGAGGTGACAATAGATTTGTCCTTAGTCTAGGGACTACATCCTGCATATTTGGCTCCTTTTTCATGATTGACTCATATTCCCTGCATAGCATCCTTCAAATCCTGATGCTTTATGGCTTCTTCAAAAGTTTCAGCTCGCACAATAACAGTACTCATGGCTACTAGATACCCTTGGGTACCTATTCGGCTTTACTTTCACTTCGAATGTTCCCCTTGAGCGCATTCTCAACATCTTCGAGAGCAAATCTCTAAGCCATGAAGGTTTCTTTATTTGAAGAAGGTGGATCTGCTGTGGATCCATCGGTCCTTCAACATCGAGCATCGAAATTATCCTTCGATTCATCCTACTCCGCTAGCTTTTCTTTGTCTTCCTTTGAGATGTGAAGATCCCTAACTTTCGAGGGCGCATCTCGTCGAAGGTGACATCATGGCATATCTCTCTACTTCTCTTGACTTTTCAGCACATAAAAATAAACAAGACTTCCAAAATCCCCTAAATGAGAGACATCGGGCTTCTACCGAGAAGACTTCTTTGAGCTTTGGAGTCCAATGTAGAATGTGGGCATCTATTTTGAACATACAGTTGTTGCGCCTTCTCCCATGTGAACTTCGGAAGACTTGGTCATAAAGCATGGCACCTGTTTCAAAATTGTTCTATTCTTTTCTTTCAACACCATTTTGTTCGTGAGTATACATAGTGGTGGTCTCCTCTTAATGCCGCCCCTACAATAATCATCAATTCATTCGACTACAATTTCTGCCTCCATTATCGGTCCTCAAAATTTTGCTCTTCTTTCCTATTTGATTTTCAACTAAGGCTCCTTAATGTAAGGAACCACTTAAATGCTTCGTCCTTCTTCTTCAAAAAGAATATCCAAGTCTTTAAGCAGAGAAGTCATCTATAAAAGTGATATAATATAAGCATCTCCCAAGGATGTTACGGCGCATACCGAGCAGATCGAATGTATCAATTACAAAATATCGATGTCTTCGTGACACTTGAGGGGAATGGTCCCCCTTAGCGTTTCCTTCGACAACCCTAACATACACCTTCATGATCATCTTGGAAATAGGGCAGTATCTCGTCACCACCTTCCTTACTTCGAGAAGGGCTTCGTAATGAAGGTGTGCAAACCTCCGGCAGCAGCTCGGATTGAAGAGTTGTGTCACATGTCATGGCCCCTCAGCCGATTTCAACCCGATAGAGTGTGTCAACCTTGAAACCAAGAGTGAACGCTTCTTTGAAGTTCCTCTTCCAAATGCGTATTTTACATCGATGAATGCCACCTAAATCCTTTGTCTTCCACGTTACATAGACACTAGATTCTTCTTCAAGTCGTGTATGTACAACACATCTCGTGTTGAGAACTTGACCTTGATTTAGATGAAGGGTCGTCAGCCTCGTCCCTTTCACAGATAGGTGGCATTGTCTCTAAGGATAATTTCCAATTAGTATCTCAATCAAATTAGAGAGGGCTTCCTTACATTCAAAGAAGTGCCTTGAGGCACCACTATCAATCAACCACCGTCTGTGGTGTCTAAGGAGATGCAGCAGTAGAGGGCAAATATAAGAATATATTCATTTTTCTTATCACCAACATTAGATTCATCATACTCCGGAATTCTCGGACTCCTTGAAAGGTTGACCATTTCTACTTCAATTGTGAGGGAGCCTTCGTCTTCCTTTGAACCTCCGTTGTCTTTGATTTCCATTCCCCCGAAGTTGTTGTTGTGATCATCTCGAGGAGAGACCTCTTCTATTAGGCACTCTCTTGCATAGTGACCAAACTTGTTACAAGTGTAACATCTTCCTTTTTCTTTCCTTTGGGACCCGCTCTTCCATGATTTTGATTTCTGACCGTTGTTCCTCTTCTTTGCATGAGAGCTAAGTGAAGGCGTAGGGGTCACTTCCATTCCCATTAGAGAGATGGTCTCTCTCCATCATCCTTGTCTCCTCTGAGTGCATCTCATCAACAATTCATCAAAATCGTGAATCACATTATTATTAAGAATAGCAGTATTGAATACATACCATTCCCGGAGTCCTCCAAGAGCAAAGAGAGTAAGTTTCCTGGGCTGCCTATGGCTTCTCCAATAGCTAAGAGATCATTCTTGATTTCTAAGTGAGCCTCATGAAATATGATTGGATGGATTCTTCCTTGCCCTTCTTGATATCCTTCAACTTGTTCTTCAAAATAGAATTTGATTCGCATTGCTAGCCCCGAACATGCTAACCAACTTATCATACATCTTTAAATGTGCTCAAACTTAAGATATAATCAACCATGTGCTTATGAATAGAATCATCGATGATCTTCTTCGCCTTGACTTCCCCTTTCTTGTACTTGATCATAGTGGCAACAAGTATTTGATGGAAGCCTACGATCTTTCCCCTCGCACATAATCCATAACATCTTGATCTTCCAATGTTAGATCCAAAGACAATCATACTTACCGCTAGCTTATCATCGTATTTGAAACCCTTGTATGATGAGGGAGGCCATTGATCCCGGCCCTGATTATCAACTTCTTCGCTGATTGCTTTTCCTCGGTTTGGGCTTCGGTCTTCACCTTAGCTCGATACCATGTTAATTTTAGATAACCATGGTATGTTCGCATGCTTATGTTTACTTCAATCTTTCTTATTAGCCCGATTCAATTTCGATTAGCAATCACATAATTGAAAGTAAATGCCGATAGAATATAAATGTATTAAGACAAGCTAACACGAGAGACAAGAATTTGTAATTCTTCTTATTCAAATATAGAGAGAAATGTATTTTACAAATAGCCAACAAGATTTTAGGTAAAGACTTTGCTGTATCAAACCACCAACCTTCAATGAGATTCAATCAAACACGGTGAAACTCCGGCCTTTCTTCAAAGTCAAACTCACCCCAAAACCAAATTTCAAACAATCAACGCAAGAACAAGATAATCAAACTGCCTAACGCCGCGGTTAAAGGTCAATGTTTGACTCGATTTTTATGCACCCAAATGCGGCCTTCCAAGATCAAGACTTCCGCCCCCAAAACGTAGTCAAATGGTGGAGGTTGACCCAAAGTCAACGTTGGTCAATGCTATCCCGTATTTGCCCTAAACGAGTCCGAAATTGCAAGCCTCGATTTCACACGTGTAAAGGAGAGAAGCCACTAAGGTTGTACGAACCAATCAAATGAGAAAGAGATGTGAGATGAGTGAATTATGAAATGAGCATCATGTCTCTCCAATTTATATCCAAGATCTGGGAGGGACACATCTGGGCTTGGGCCAATTCTCGTCGACCTTGACACTCAGACGTGTGGAAAATAAATTCAAATATACCTCGCTCATCCAAACAAGATGATCCCAGATCAATCTTGCACCTCTCTAAAATAGAATCCAACAAAATATCATCTCCATCATATGAGCAATGCAACATGGAGTTTGGACTCAGTTGCCCAAAATTAACACAAAGGACCAATTGATAGGGGTTCCTCATCCCGAGTTTATAGATGTGAGGAGGGAGACTATGGATGCATGAGTTACCAACTCATTTTTTGTTTTTCCAACCCTCTGTATGTTTTTTACTTTTTCTTAATCTTTGTATTACTACTTCTTAGCTCAAGGGTTAGAGCCTGCTTTGTATGATGTAGCAACATTTACACCTAAAGATGAGCCGCCTTAACTCAATGGGATTGGGACATGCAAGGGTTCCTTCTTTTGATGTGATGGAGCAACAAGTGCTCAAGAACTAGGTGAGGGCCATATGAGTAAGGTATTCATGCTAGTGGCTTTTTCCCACATGTTAATCTTTATGTCCCCGCCATCTTTTGCATTTTGATTTTTCTTTCTTTAGTTATGTTGTGCCCAAGAAATGATCTTTTCTCGCTTCATTTAGCCGCATCAACCTCCCAAGGTAAAGTTTCCGTGCCCTACCTGGGCATGAGAATTCCAAGTCACAGACACGTCCTCTGTGGTCACGTGTCCGTATTTCACGTGTCGTGACACCGAATACGACCTAAAACGTGTCAAATACGTTGACGTGTCCTCTAAAACCGAATACGTACCCTCTCGTTTTTGAATGCGTGTCCTTAAATGGAATACTCGTGTCCCAGGTTTGGAATACCCGCCCCAACGTATTCCCGTTTGGACACGTTCACCAAAAAATACAAAAATGATAAAAAAATTTCGTTAGTTTTATTCTTTCTGGGCAGTGGTTGTTGTTGCCGTTAATGTGGTCACGTCGCTCTTGAACCTTCGTGCTTGCCTTCGAACCTTTGTTTCCATTGCCGCATTCTCGTCGTTGCCGCCCGTGCATTCTGCTCCAGACTCGCGTCGCGATTGCCTTGGCACGCATTGCCGCCCAAAGGTTAAGGCAGTTGTTGGCACTTTGCTATTGTCGCCCGATCGCTCGGCACTCTGGTTATCATAATTTCGATCGCCTGGGATGAGGACGCAAGTATAAAGACAATGTGTATGTAATATGATCATCGTGTACGTGTATCATATATGTGTATAAATTTAAAAATTTAAATTTATAATATTTAAATTTATTATTATTCATTATAATTTACTCTCCGTTGTGTTATCGACTATCGATAGAGCTAGATTCTAAATTTGTTGTGAAGCAAAGGCAAGCCACGCTTGGGATTTCACATGTTGAGAATGAGCCTCAACTTATTTGTTGCTTGTCACGAAGAATTCGAACCCCGTTTGAACCTCGCGAAAGAAATTAATAATTAACAACATTTCCTTTATCTTAAGTGGAAACTCCATATAGTACAAGTGCAAATGATTGCTAGCTTCCTCTGCACCCTACCATATGCTAAATATATCCGTAATGTTGTACACAAGCATAAAAGTTTCTTTGAAGAAATTTTACATCTGAATGTCCCGATTCTCAAACAATCTTTCAAAGATTTCAATATTTTAGTCCTAATCCATTACCGTACCCATGTTTGCTTGTCCATGTTCTAATTTCAATTATAAGTATCCTTCCACACATTGCATACCAAAAGTTGTTTAGGTCTTCTACAAACATGTTGCTTATGTTTATAGCTTATGGTTTTAATGACTATTTAATTTTAGTATTTCTTATGTGCTTGTAGCCTTGAAGTTGTAACTTGCAACTTGTAAGTTGTATAATTGTAATTTACTAGTTTGTTAATATTAATTTATAAATTATTATATATTAAATTTTAATATATATATATATATATATATTTTATTTTTTATTTTTTTTAAATATAAATAAAACGTGTCCTCGTGTCCTATTTTCGAGGTCACTTGTCTCGTGTCGAATACTCGTATTTACGTGTCCTCCGTGTCTCTGTCCTCGTGTCATGTGACTTAGATGAGAACGTATGAGTGCCAAATCCTGTAACCAATGCCAAGTTGAACCCAAAGAATGGTGAGATATGGGCTGCAACAAGATGGAAGGTGTTAATTGCGGCATATGGAAAGATGGAACTACTCTATCTCAATCGTGCTTCCCAAGTAGTGCCCTCCTATACCCAAAAGCAGCCTAATTAAGGTCCCACCTAGAATGATCAAAGATTAACCCCCAAAGTGAGGTGAGAGAACAAGATCATGGTCAAAGTCTATCAATCTTCCAAATCACCCATAATTCATTCCACCCCAAAACAAACAAGTATAAGCACCCAATTGCAAAATGATCAAAGTACACTTTGAGTGGCATCCCAATTGGCCCATGTGCTCATGTTTGATGGGTGAGAAGCAAATACACGCATGTAAGTGATATATAT
Source organism: Pinus albicaulis (assembly GCA_034641835.2). Lineage (NCBI taxonomy): Eukaryota > Viridiplantae > Streptophyta > Pinopsida > Pinales > Pinaceae > Pinus > Pinus albicaulis. The sequence goes on along the minus strand of JAXQQM020086091.1, from coordinate 167,236 downwards.
GAAGTATCATCACTTAATGGTATGTCAAGGGTTGTGTTTGGTTGACCGACTAGCTATCAAATGTAGTAGAAAAGGTTTATCCCATGTGGAGTTACCCATTTTGGTGGGTAACATCTCGTCTTTCAACCTTTCAGTGGACAGTCGAGCTCACCAGAGACATGATCCAATAGTCAATCAGTGAATTCATGAGAACTCTAGAAATCCCCGTGCTCACAAATTCCGTAACTTGCACATTCCAATCAACTTGTTTGGGAGCATGTGCATTGGGTGGGTATCACCCATATTTATATGAAGATATAAATCCATACGAAAAACAAAATCTATGTTAAATGTAAATTTACCTATTATGAAATACAAGATAGTGAAAACTAAGATTTTAGGATGCTCACACAATATGCAATGCACCACACAATAAACATGCAATGCTAGTCATAACGATATTCCCATGAATAGTCATCTAAGTCACCCTGACATGGGGACACGGACACGATGGACATGCGATTCGAGTGTCTAGATTTGGACACTAGAACCCCCCCCCCCGTAACAAGACACGGAAATGTTATATATTATTTATTAAGAAAATATATATATATATATTAAAAATTGTGGGGATATTTCTTACACAAATTCATACAAATTCATTGATTCAAACATAGATCTTCATCTAGATCTAAGTTTTACAAAGATTTAAAATACATGATACATTGATATCATACAATCATACATATTACAAAGTAATAGACATATTCATCAATGATCCAATAGGAGAAAGACAAGATATTGTAGTTTTCGCATTAAGTCATCAAAAATGTGTTACATAAGTACTAGCCTCTGTGCAGTACAATTGCAATGGCAAATAGAAATAGCAAATACAAACAACTACAAGACTACAAGCCTCAATCCTCAATCCTCATGACTCATGAATCATCAATCCTCATCATCATAATCGCATCACTGCCCTCATCATGATCATGCTCACCACCTGTTTCTCCCTTCCGTCGCATCCTCCCTCCCTTCCGTATCCAATGTCCCATCTCGCACCGCCGGTGGAGGATGACTCTACTCTATCGCCATCATCAAATGTGATGCTCTAGCACTCGTTCATTGAGATCCGTTGGCCAATGCCAACTCAACACCTTATCCGTACCCATATCATCAAAAAGACATCCCATCTTTGTCTTTTCCTTCAACCAATCCTCCCTCCGCCCTCGTAAATAAGTCGGGCTGGTGTGCACATACACCATTGTTCTCGCCGGATCGCTCAAGCCTACTCTTCTTCACTCATACAAATTCCCATATGTGCTCCACCCTCTCGAACAAGAGGGATGAAGTCTCCCGAGAGAGGAGCCTCATGGCCAGCCCATCGTAGAGGAGGGCTTGTTGTCTGCCAGAGTTTCCCACCAAGAATAGGGGCTTATTAGCCCCCCCTCGTCTCTAATCACATCATAGTACCGCAAATCGCCCAGCGTCGTGAAAACTCGCAAAGGCATCCTCCACCTCATCAAGGGATGCCCTATCCCGAAAATCCTCCAATGTATATTTCCTTCCCCGTGAGATTTCACCATCCATGTGAGGAGGGAATTTGCGAGAAGTTCTTATCATTCACCACTCATGGCCGTAGTATTCGGGGTTTAAGGAGTGAGCCAAACAATATAGCAGTGCAATTCTTGTCCCATCTCGCCGACAAGAATATCATGTATGCTTGAAGAAGGCTTCGGTGATGTCTCACTGGGTATCGATCATCTAAAACAATGTTCCTCACATACTCAATCATGGAATCCCATCCCTCATAAACTCCTCCTGTTGATGGGGTTGGTCCGTATCCGTAAATCGAAGAAAGGAAAATGATAAGGTCCATGACCTCGGGTCATAGATCTTACCCTCTCCTACCGTACATCATCCAACATCGTGTCCTTCTACTCTTTTTTAGGTTATTCGATTCGTCTTTTCTCCAAAAAGACCAAAACTCTAAAATAACCATGGCCCCAAGAGCTGCCTTCAAGACCCTCCCTCAACCTCTTCAACGGAGGAATGAAGAGGCAAGCTGTATCCGCAATCTTAAAAATGATAATGGGTGTACCTTGAGGATAGTGAGGAATTTGTATGGTATTGTACAAAGTTACATACGTCATGCAATAATGATTCCAATCCAAAGCACATCGAGGGGCAATAGATTTCAAGCCAAGTTCAATGAATGGACAATGCAAGGTGTCCAAAATATTTGTGGATATTTACCTTCCACAATCATGCCAATACCAGAACAGTGCATTATCCGTAATGATTTGCACACAAGAATAGACACCTACATCTTCAATAATCCTTTAATAAATAACTCACTCATATATTGTGCATCCTTGCTTGTCCAAGTGCATCCACTCCATTTCAAGAAAATGGACCATCTCAAGGAAGACACCATGAAGTTGATGAGTGGTGTTGTGGCCGGATCCGTCCATCCATCGAAACAATGCTAACTCCCGTATGTTGGCCGTTGATTTAATAGGCCCAAGCATTTTGTCCACCTCTTTGCCTTCGTCAACATTGTAGTTCTAAGTTTCTCTCGATCCAAAGAGGGGCACATACCCCCGATGGAGCCGGTTGAGTAGAGCTCGCACATCTCAATAAATAGAGGAGCGTGCAACATTGAAGGATATGGTTTTATTAGAAAAAAATGCAATGGTGAAATCAAGCCCTTCCCTCTTCTCTTCTCGGAAAATCTTGTCCATTGACCAAGTGCACTGTTTCTTTGTTGCTGTCCCCCGCTAAAATCCTCAAATGGAACTTGTTGCCGTTTCAGAATGGAAGGGGGTCATCATTCTTGTTTTGTTTTTTTGATTTTGATGCCACATTTGCCCTCTCTTCTCCATTTCTCTTGCTAATGGCACTGTAAGTTGCCGAAATGCCACAACTTGGCAAAGCCGTCTAAATGAGCTTTCACACTTTAATATGTACGATGGAATGGCCGTGGTAAAATCGCATTTCAACATTGCCTCCTTCGCCTGCCGTCCGGCCCTACCTCTCTTGTCACATATTTCACACGGATCTTTGGGGTCTTGAGTTTGTTTTCCCCGAACATTTGAAGTCGTTGTTGTGCCCCCACTTCCAATAGATGGAATACTGTTGCACTTTCGATGAACAGGATGAGGGGCATCTCCAATGGGGACATTCTTCCCATGAATGTCAGAAAAATAAACAAACACCAACGAAATATATGAACATGCAAAAAAACCAAATGCAAAACATAGAGAGACAATGCACTCCCACTTCGCCTGCTCGAATCTCCTTGAAAATGCTCCATTTCTCCTTGCTACTCCTTGCTCCTTGCTCAACTCACACACAAGCATTTGTGAGAAACAAGGGAGAAAATCGCAAATTTATAAGCCCTCGTAATAATTTTTCACGTTGTTCGAATCCGACGAAAGGGATTCGTATCATGGTTACATAGGACACGATCTTGACTCGACGTGTCCTCGTACAAACACGATCGAATGCGCTGACTCGAATCTCACAAATCGTGTCCGATTCGCCGACCAGACACGATGGGGTTAACTAATCCGGTTTCCAGATAGTGGACACGATCGGACTCGTCGTGCCGACTTCTGGAGCATGATCGAATCTCAGCATTGACTCGAATCCCCACGAATCGTGTCCGATTCACTCCGATTCGGACACGACGGGTTAACTACGAACTGGCTTCGTAGATAGTCATATAACCAATGCAAACAAGATATCAATAGATCAACATCACACCCCTTATTCCTTATGAATAAGGATGGAATAGAACAACAAGCATCATAATCATCTATTTATGTTGCTCACACACACAACATGAGTGGGAGGTGGGAAAATAAAGTGACCATGCATCATGAAGAGGAGTCACAAGATGAAAAGGGAAAAGAGGAATTAGGCTTGCACCACCTGACCCCTTCGGTAACCCAAAAATGGAGTAATCAACGATCAAGCTCAAGAATTTTCTACCAAGAGCTATCTCGTGAATACATAATTGTCACCGATGTCCTTGGGGACATGGATGTGGTGGCAAGAGGAGATAGATGGTTGGGGAACAAGACTTTGAGAATTGAGTTGCTCGCCACAACAATAAGATCAAAAGGGTCAATCGACACTGCCGCACCATGTTCAAAATTTATGTGACCCGAATATGACTCAAGAACAACAACATGGAGATCAAGGAGTGGCTCAAATACATCAACAATCACATCTTCGACCATCATAGAAGGTGCAAGGCTATGCGTAATCTTCATATTTCTCGTGAAGAACCATAGCCCTTTGTCTTCAAGCGGAGTTTTAGCTTTTTCCAATCAAAGCAATGGTGCAATAGAAGGACATGCCCTTTTTCCCCACTATCCTCCATGCTACATCCAAAGAGATCTTCATCAAACATAAAGAAAATCCCCTTTTGAAGGGGTCAAGATACTCTTCAATTTTACTATATCATGGTTGCTGCCAGATTCTCAGTTGGGCATCGACTTTTGGTCGTTAGTGACACTGATGGCTAGGTTGAGAATCATCATTATGAAACATGTAGAATAGGCGCTTTCCATTCATTTACAATATTCATGTGATTTAATGTGCATAGGAATGCCTCATGTTTATCCTCCACAACATGCCCACTATCATTCCAGGATTTGTGGTACTTTCTTCTTGGCTATTACAACACTCCCAATCTACAACTCCAAAATCCTCCATAGATTCCTTACTATGCACTTTTCCTAGGTCATCTCCAAGCTTTGGTTTCAATTTATCTTGATGACATAGAAAAGAGACTCCTCTTCATCACATCATCCGACTTATTTACCAGAGTGATCAAAATTCTCTTCAACACAATCTACCTAATGATCAAGAATGACATCTCTTGATTACTATGGTCCTCCTCTTCACCTCCTATATCTTCAGAGATGGAATTCCTTTTGGAGAGCTATAGCCAAACTTAGTTGACACTCTTCATCACTTTGGTATAATCGTCCCCACTCATCAAGGAAACTCCCCATTAGTACATTGATGGAGGGATGTCGATAGCTCGTAGAAAACTTAAGCCATTCACATTGATCGTACCTTTATATGTTTGAAACCTTTTAGCATATTGACCTTGGGATATTTCCATTTTTCTTGTTATTCCTTAATCCCTAGGTCTCATGTGTTGAAGAATGTAACTAGGTTCACTTTTATAGTTGTACTTGAGTCATAATGAAATGTATTTATCAAAAGAAAAAAAGAAATTTTTATTATTATTAAAATGACTTATTAAAGCATGGGTTTCATGCTTGGGTCATCATGTTCTAGGTCAAAGTCCCCATTGTGGAATTATGGTTTTTATCTTAGAGTCATTAGAGTCATCACATTTTATGAGACCCTTCTGGCTTTTGAATCGTGTAAAAAGAATTATTATTGAGTAAAATAAGTCATTTGTCACCTCCACACCAAGTCGGCCTACATTAGGGGTAATACCCATGAAGAGGCTATTAATAGGTGCGCTCGATTCATTTGAGGATATCAATCACACAAGTTCAACTTACAAGACAAGGAAGCAAGAAAAGTGGTTATCGAAGAAGGAGAAGAATTGGCGAAAAGGACAAAATCGAAGGTTGTGGGTGGGTCATCTTCCGTCACACGGTGAAGTTACCGGGCTACTACCGGAAGGTCGAAGCTTCGTTGTTGCTTCAAGGTCAATGTTTCTACCGTTGTTTCAAGGTCGCAAGGTTTCTACCGTTGTTTCGGCTCAAAGTTTCGTCGTTTCAAGATCAAAGTCCCCTCGTTGCCGCTTCAAGGTCGGTTTTGTTGCTACTAGGTCGGTTGTTGTTGTAGGTTATCATTCCGTTGAAGAAGGGAGGGTTGACTTGGTGATTGGAGGAAGCCGTGTTCAGGTCGAAGAGTCTTGGATTATCTCGTGAAACTACCGAAGGAAGAGTTGTTGATTGGGTTTTCCCCTTTTAGATAGGGATTTTTGTTCTGGTTATTCGCCTACATTCGGGGTTCTTGATCTGCTATGGTTTTGGTAATTGCTTCGATAATCAAGATAAAAGAAGAACACAAGAACTTTAATGTTGTATAAGAATATTACAAATAATTATAAACATAAAGAAAATATTTCTTCTTTCTAATTTTCCAACATGTATCGTAGCCATGAAGAAGTTTAGAAAAAGGTAGCCCGAAGATCTATCAAAGGAGTATAAGGAATTTTTAAGAAGCTGAATAAATATTATATAAGGAGTCAAGGCTACTATCTTCAAGAACCATGTCTAATCATTGAAGGAGAATAAATTAGAAGGAGCATCCAATTACAGTATGGAAAAAGAGGATACATCTCATCCTAGAAGAATAAAGTTTTGGATCTAGTCAAAGGAAAGTCATTAGCTTACAGAGGAATTAAGTGATGCGTAAAGAAAGTTTAGAGAAACAAAGATATTAAGCCATGAGCCTAATTGTAGATGGAATAAAGGATAACCTCATCCCATATATTTCCAACATGTATTCGCCGAGAGATGTATGAGGCTCATTCAAGAACCATAATCAAGAATCTTGGTCGTGTAAAATTGCAAGTCATAAGAATGAACTAGAAACTATGAAGATGGCAAAAGATGATATGCTGGTATCCTTCGTAAGGATAGCTATAATAAGAGATGAACTCGAGCAGTTTAGATGAAATAGTAACCGAAAAGGAGCTAGTGATTAATGCTCTTCTAGGGTTACCAACATCTGGAGTTTCGCATCAGATCAATAGTTGGAAGGACAATTCTACATTCGAACAATTATGGAATGCATGCAAATGAAGAAGTCGAATTTCATAGTAAGCAACAAAGAGAATGAAGAGGAGAAATTTCCAATGCCTATTCCGCTCATCACAAGAATAAAGGAACCTCAAGAAATCCAAAGGGCCAAGGAAGAAGATAGACCTATCCAAGATTGAATGCTACAATTTGCCACAAGATGGGTCATAGAAGTGATTGTCCCGAGAATCCAAGGACAAAAGATACATGGATCACAAATGTTGTTGATGAAGGATATCCAAAGAAGAACAAGACAGCAGAATTTAACAAGACTTACACTACTAAGTCCTCCTCTCTTAATCCTCTACTCTGTTTTGGAATTGTTTTCCTTTATGTTTTGATTTCTAGTACTTGTAGGTCTAACATGCTCTCCGGAAGAACATTTCTTTGAAGTTATAGGTATCCCTCAAGATTGACTAAGAGGGAGCCCTCACCATTTTACAAAAGATAAGTATCTTACTCCTTGCATTATCCTTTTATATTTGTTTTCCCTATCTTATCTAGATGTTTTATATTAGATGTTAATAATATTTTTCATATTTTCCTTGTTTAGGAAAGCTTGTTGATATGCTCAAGGGTTATGAAAGAGACCTCAAAGGATAAGCCTCGAAGCATGATAGAAGTTTTGTTGCAAAGGAAGCTTCAAGAATTGATGTCCTACAAGGTTTGTTAAGAAACAACTCAAAGGTATGTCTTAAACCATAAGCTTTGTTCTCTTCATAATAAAGGTATATTCATTTCTTTAATAATTTGTTTTACATTACTAACATCGTTATGTCTAGGACCTTTGAATCATAAAGATTCTTATTTGGATGATTAATCATTAGATTGAATCTACCCTCATTATACATTTGATCATTCTTATGGAACCCTAAAAAGGTTCTTTGTAAAACCCTAACTCAAGGGTCAGTTTAATGCTAATTTAAAAACCATAACATTTAGGGTTATTGATGAACTAGAAAATATTATTCTTTTGATGTTTAGGGTTTTTGGTATTGTTATGAAACCCTGTCCTTGTGGTTGATGGTAATGTCTATGTATTGAATTCCTAGGACTTCAAATATTTTGCAAATTAGGGCTACGTGAGAAACACCTTATAATATCTAGAGTAAGCTCAGGAATGAAACCCCAAGTGTATGTTTGTTTGTCTGATCGAAAACCCTAGCTCGATCAAAATTGTTATATGCTTAACTTTAAGGTATTGATATTTGTGTCTTGGGTTTACCTGGAGAGTATGTTGTTATGATATGCTTGTGCATGATTATGAAATCCTAGATATGTGCTAACCTAATTGTTGATGCTCATAGTTCTAGGGTTTGTAATTAAGCCCTAGTAGAAGTTTGATATTTTAGGATATGATGATATTGTTTCAAATGTGATGATAAAGTCTAGGTTTACAAAAAGTTGGTCATATTGTTGAAACCTTAGATCGTGCTATGATTGGTTTTGATTGTTGATATCTAAGGCTTGTCTCAAAGATGGAATCTAGGGTTTGCATTAAATGATAAATCCTAGTAGAAGTCTAACATATAAATTCTAAAATTGTTAAATGCGTTGTAGAATCGTACTTGTTTGAATTACTTCTAGGGTCTCAATACATCATAGTAGAGTTTGTCATATCTTTGAAAGTAATATTGAGAGTCGAGACACTAGATATAATGAGACCGATATCTTGATTGTGTTACTTTAAATGATGTGATCTTGTGGTTTATAACCAAACCCAAGTAAGAAGTTGAAGCATAGAAGTATGTGCCTCTGTTGATTATGAAACTAACTAAGTGTAGGTATTTGATGTCTAAAGTCTAATGCTTCCATTATTGTATGATTCGGATATAGTTAACTTCATGCTTTTGTGTATGTATTTGGTTGTACTTGTTGTTTAAGTTGTGAAGGTACATAATCTTCAAGATGTTGAAGATATTCGTAAGTAAAGTTGATTTGATTGATAAGCATGATGAGTGATGATGATCAAGATAGACTTTGATAAAAAGGAATGAAACCATGAAATATCCCCGATGTTATAGAAAGTAGTTGATCTCCTAAGTAAGAGGAAGCTTGATAAAAGAAGGATATACCTCCAAGTTGAGAGGGAGGGCATTTATGATAGTTATCGAGATGTTTTAGTGGGATCCTATGATTGCGTGATGAGTAGAAAGCAAGATCCTAGTTGCATTAAGTAGTGATAAAGGCATTATAAAAGGTTGCATGTAAAGTAGGAAAGGAAGTTGTATGGCTGATTTGTTCGGGAAGCCTCTAAGTCCTACCGTGATAAATTGAGATAAGCAAAGCAAGATCAAGATGATTGAATACTCCTCGAAGGTTTGTATTTACTTATATGTATTTGAAAGTTTGTTATTGATTGGGGTTGTGTTTGTACAATTAAAATCTCTCGAAGTCTTGGAAGCATGCTTGATGTTACCGATCTATTTAACGGAGATTTGATGTTACCGATTTGAATAATAGGGAGTGTTGAGGCATCGAGTATGCCCGGAGGACATCTATCGGCTCCGTGTGTTGATGTCTAGTTCCCGGCGGTAGGAGGGTGGCGTTGGTCATAGAGCTATGACCTTACATTACGCACCTAGTTCCCCGGGTTGATGGTTAGTAAGTAAGTCCGATGGTACCTAGAGAGGTCGAAAGCTTTAGTCCATCTTTGTGAGCCGGTTTCATAACAATCTTAGTCCCACCTTGGACAGATTGCCCCGGTCAGAATCTAGCTCCGTGCAATCGTTCAGGCTTCAAACTCTTCGTGGTTCATTTGTTTTGAGATCTTCCATGTACTTATATATATATGTGATTATGAATACCTCCCTAGTTAAGAGGGAGAAGAAGAATAACTAGGTTCGGTCTTCATAGTTGTACTTGGAGTCATAATGAAATGTATTTATCAAAGAAAGAAAAAGAAATTTTAATTATTATTTAAATGACTTATTTATAGCAAGGGTTTCATGCTTGGGTCATCATCGTCTAGGTCAAAGTCCTCTATCAGACTTCTAGTTTTTATTTGAGTCATTAAAGTCATTGTCCATTTTTATGAGACCTCTTCGCTTTTCTTTGAATCAGTGTAAAAAGAATTATAGAGTAAAATAAGTCATTTGTCACCTCCATACCAAGTCACTTCATCACTGGCAGGGCCCACATTAGGTAATTCGACCTGCGAAGAGGCTATTAATAGGTGCAATAATTCATTTGGAGGATATCAATCACACAATTTCGACTTACAAGACAAGGAAGTAGTGTGTAGTTACTAAAGAAGAAGAATTAAAGGACAAAATCGTGTTTGTGGGTCATCTCTCTCTACATGTGTTAGTGGCTAATGTGGAAGGTCAAAGTTTTTGTCGCTACTTCAAGGTCGAAGTTTCTATCACGTTTGCTGTCGAAGTTTCTACTACTACTTCAAGGTCTTAGGTGCTCTATTGTTGCTTCAAGGTCAAAGTTTCATCAGCGGCGTAAGGTTGAAGTTTCTTTTGTTGTTGCTTCAAGGTCAAAGTTTATGTTGCTTCTTCAAGGTCAAGTTTCGTCACATTAGGTCAAGTTGCTGGTGGAAGGTTATCATCTCAAGAAGAAGGGAGGGTTGACTTGGTGATTGAGGAAGTCCGTGTCTAGTTTCCAAGAGTCTTGGATTATCTCTGTGAAACTACTAAAGGAAGATTTGTTGATCGGGTTTTCCCCTAGATAAAGGTTTTGTCCTAGTTGTCCGCCTCTACATCTGTGTCTTTGATTGCATATGGTTTTGGTAAATTGCTTAATGAACTAAAATAAAAGAAGAACACAAGAAATTTAATAAGAACATAAGAATATTACAAGTAATTATCAACATAAAGAAAATCTTTCCCCGCGTTTATGATTTTCCAACATCATGTGCCCTAATTGCATGTCTGAGGATGTGAATTGCCTTATTTCTTGGTTGAGCCTTGTACTTAAGAAGTATTTAAAAGTAGCCTCAGTGTCACCTTAACCTTAAACATAGAATATCTTACATAGGTGACCTATAAGCAATGAGAAGTCTCCCATCGATGAAAGTCCATAAAGAGCATGGGGTCAACAGGATAAGTGGCCACACCTCATTGTTGTTGCTTAGTTTGCCACAGAGCACCCCCTCTACAAGACTTGATTATGGGGTTTGGTCATATTTCGAGCTATAGAAATTGTTTGCAAACATGCCTTCCTACTTTCATAAAGGTTAGTTTTCAGTATCATGCTCTAGCCTTGAAATTTTGTGGGGAGGCTAGAATACATGAGATCTCCAAACCTTAAAACGTTGAAATCTCCACCTAGAGACGACTTAATTAGGTTATTAAATATTTTTTTAATTATTTCCCAAGATTAACTTAGAAATCATGATTAATTAATCGAATTAATTAAGTCATAGTGTGAATGTTCTAGAAAGTCACATGGACTTCAGTTAATCCTAGCCATTGATTAAGATCTCATCTTGGTCATTGAAGTCTCAACGAAGGATTATAAGAAGAAGTCGATTAATGGAGAATCACTGAGACACTCGAGAGTTCGATTTCACCGGGAAATCGATTTCCGCAGCAGTAGCGTTTGTTGTCGAAGGTGATTCAAAGGATATCGGCTAATGAGAGAGGGGCAGAGATAGTTAAGTCAAAGGAGGCATTCCGTATCCGTGAGTGTGACGCAGAGAGGGCAGATAGTCAGTGAGGCCGACGCAGTTGGCGCGCACTGGGCTTCACGGTGATTCGTATTTGCCGGGAGGATGCTGTGCGGGGATCCGGCTCCAAGTTGCGAGTTTCCGCAGGCCAAGAGGGTCGGCTTCTCGCATGCTAACCAACGAGACAACCAAGGTGACGGCAGCCCACGCTCGGTGACGCAGACCGCGTGAGGGTGACGGCAGAGCGCCGTGCGCAGGCGCTGACGACTCCATTTCGAGCCGAGGTCAACGTTCCGATTCACTCCGTGAGTGAGGAAATTCCTCACTAGATATTTTTACTCGCTTTTTCTCCGTAGGATTGCCAAATTAGTATCCAGCCACTTAGATATCTCATCGCTCGCATAATAATAAAAACCCTCGCCTGTTGCACCGGCTTTTCCCGAGTTGGGTTTTTTTGGGGACATTGTTCCAAAAATAATCTAACATTATCCGTGTGTGTGCATATAGGCTTTCCCGCGTTTATTTTTCTTCCGCAACTTATTTGTGTAGGTTGCAAGCAGAGTAATTCAACATTTGTCGTAGAAAACTACAAATATATCGTTAAGAATTAATTTAGCAATAGGAGAATTATTTCCAAATCTGTTGCAAATAGTATTCGGTTAGCCAAATTTTCACATATAAGACATATACTACAAACCAAGTCAAGTCAAAGAAGTGGACATTTCCAAGTTTACTAAACAAATGGTTTCCCACAGACTACACCCCTACTACATCATAAAGTTTTACGTGTACTTATCAAAGGTATTCCATTTAAGTCATATGTCATTAACTGATAAATGCCCACTCCACTAATGACACTTTTCAACCATTATGGAGAAGTCTATGGATATATAACAGAATGCCTTTAAATTTTAACTCTTCCTCAAGTTCTAAGTCGAAATGGCTCACATACAGTTATCAACTATGCCAAGACGACCACCAGATTGGTTGATCAACATGGGATGGTCTTGGCTTTAGCATGGCTGCTTCTAGCCTCACAAGAAGCCTTGTGTTGAGATTTTGTGTATTGGAGGTAAGACGGATGTGCTCTAGCTCCCAAAATTTGTGGAGGGACTAGAGGCTACAGCGCATCTACAAGACCCAAAAAGGGATTTGGGAAATTTCATCTAGTTTGGGAGATATTTAATTAATTAATTATTTTAATACTTCCTAAGTCTAAACTTAGGAAAATTAAATACCTAAACAAAACATGTGATGAAATTGTCTTAAGTCACACGATCAAGTTTTCTTTTAATCTTAGCCATTGATTCAAGAATTGATCATGGTCGTTGGTTTCCCAACGAGAAAATTATAAAGGAAAGGCTTGGGATCATTTGTAAATACACACAGAAAGTGCAGCACCGGCTTGCCGAGATTCCCAGTAGGGTTTGCTAAGAATTCTCGAAGTGTTTCAACTCGGGCAGAGAGGGGAGTTTAGGACAAAGGGGATGGTCCGATCCTAGTGTTTAGAATCAAGAAGAGACAAAGAGAGCAACAAAAGGCAACAAGCAGAGAAGGTGATATCGCAAAGAAGAAGGCACAAATGCCAAGCACAAAGGGGCGCTCAACTACGCAAATACTCCTAGTGGTAGCGACCGGAAACCCTCAGAGATTACGCAGACCCTTAGGCAACGGGGACTACGTCACCTAGTCTAGGGTTACGCAGCCTCTTTCCGTGCCGCCGAGGGATGGCCGCAGGTCGACGTTAGGCTTCGTGGGTAGCGCTGGTTTCTAGGCCTAGATTTGGTCGAGTCCCGTAACCGCCCGAGGGTGTGGACTGAATATTTGCCTGCACGCCAATGAACCGCATCTATATTTTCTTTGTTTGGACGCCTCCGTATCCGGAACCCGCATTTGTTGTGGTCTTAAAATACTCTTAATAATAAAACCCTCCAACGGCCAGAGATTCACTTTTCCCGCATTGGGTTTTTCCGGACTATTTGTTCGCAAAATCAACAAGGCCACTTTGTCTATGTGTGTATGTACTTTTCTAGATCCGAATTTGGTGAAAGTCTCATGTGTTTTACTTCGATATTAATCTAAATTTTTCAAACTTAATAACTTAATTAAGTAGGAGGATCATAAACGTATCTAACAAGAGATTTTTGCATTAGTAACATTCGTAAATTTTCACATGGTACGTAGCAAATTGCGCATCCGGGAGGGTCACCAAAGAAAGATCAAGGATCTTGTCGCAAAAAGCAAACTCGGAAGAGCAAGCAGCAGCGAAGAAGGGCAGACCAAGGGATGTCACAGCTTTCAAAAAGAGAGAGCAAGAGGCGATAATCTTACGTCTCCCAAACCAGGCCCACGCACATATTGCGCAAAGACAAGTCACTGGATTGTCCGGGCCGACGAAGGTGACCTAGATCCGAAGTTGTCGATCCGCGCTAGCCGTAGCCGCAAAACTCTCAAGGTGCCGGTGGGGGTTAAATTTTCAAGCTCTCGCACCTTAGCCCAGCAATGTTGACAAAGAGTCGGAAGAGACGCTCTCGGTAGAGTTTCTAGCCAAAGAAATTCTGCGTATCGACCGATGATCGAAGAGAGTCGAATCATTGTTGATTTCGGCTGCATTTCCAAGGAGGAAAATCGCCTGTCGTAGGAGCAAAGGGTGCCCATTTCATTGCAGCCAGACCCTAGGATCCAGATTTGAAGAGAGAAGAGGAGCTCAGATTTTCTGAAAGATGGCCTCTCCATGGACTGCGTGATCGTGACATAATGGGGACGGCCCATCCAACTTTCACTTGAAGGCTGTGAATCCTCGATAGTCCTAGAGGCATATCATCTAAGAGACCATGCACAAGTTCCTCATTTACGCGACCAATGCGTATCTCCTTGAGAAGAATAGTTGCCGGACATACTAAGTAGCTTGATAATGGATGGGAAAGTTAAGGACCATGTTGTCCCACACATAACCGAGAAGAAGACAACTAATGAGATGTGGAAGGCCTTAACATCCCTAAGGCGAGGGAAAATCCGTCCAAAGGAGTGTAAATATCTATAAATTACAACATTTCGACATACTGATCATGGTACTGGTACTTGATCACAATAGCAAGGTGGGAGGATGATGTGGATGGTCGTGGATCAGCTTCAATATAGTCACAGCATGAGTGGGAAACCCTTGTCCAAAGTACTTGGGCAGAAAGTACCTCCAAGACTAGGGATACCAGGGCAATCATGCATCAAGAAGAACTTCGCAAAATCACTAAGAAGGTGATAAAGATGATCGAAAAGGTGAAGAAGGAAGATGAAGAAGATGCAACCTTGGCATCAAAGAGGCAAATAGTGAAAGATGAAGAAGGATCTATATAAAAGATCCAAGGTTTCCAAAGTGTGGTGAACTAGACATTTTGTCAAAGAATTGTCCTCGAAGAAAGGATACAAGCTTCTTCTTCCAAGGTCAAAGTTGTGGCAGATGATGGGTCAAAAGATGATGCAATGCATGAGCTTGCTGAACCACGAAAGTGGGGCGACATGGCCCCATAGAGCTGTGAAAGACGGCTGTGGATCCCGAGCATCCTTAATCGCTTGATCACATCCGAGCTACGGAACCTTAAGACAAGAGCGGACAAGTGGAGCAAAGGTGCATAGATCACGAATGAAGCGTAGGCAGACTGGCGCTTTCCAATGAGAAGCAGGCAGATGCAAATAAAGAAATAGATAAAAGAAGAGCAAGGTAATGGCGGACTTCAAATGTACAAGAGAGCGTAGCCGCAGCTAGGGCCAGAGGGGGCTCAGAGGACAAGCAGCTATGCCAGCCAGGGTGAGAGATTTCCCTGCCATTGGCACGATGTGACTTCGCAGTGCAGTTGTAGCTGTAACTCTGTGTACTATTCTCCAGATGTGTCGCCACTGCATCGCTGTTCGATGGAGCTTCAAAGGATGAGGTTGTAACCCAACTAACTTGTCCGTCGCACTGGGCGTGAGATCCGCCTTGTTCCTCCCCCAACAATCGAAGTTGCAAGATGTTATTTTTCAGTAAGCAGGCAGGCGCATGCATGTAGTAAATTGAGGGAGCTTGCTGTGATGGATGGGGATAAATACAAGGGCAAAAAAGAGTACGAATGGCGTTATATGCAAGTAGCTAAGGGCAGCAGTGCCAATCATCAACATGTAAAAACCAAGGCTCCAAAATCTTGTGATACATGGTGCTATGGCTACAGGAGCACACCCGTGTTAAAAGGGAGTTGTTGAGATTTTGGTGTAATAAAGTAGCATCTGGACAGTTTCATTCTAAATTTGTGGAGGGACTAGAGCAAATATGAACTACAAGACCTAGGGTGATTGAACTCTATCCCTGTTTGGGAGATATTTAATTAATTTTCTAATTATTTTAATGTATTTCCTAAGTCCAAATTTAGGAAAATTAAATAATTGTGTTAATTAAATTAAACATGTGATGAAATTGTCTTAAGTCACACGAATCAAGATTTTTAATTCTAGCCATTGATTCAAGATTTGATTATGGTCGTTGGTTTCCCAACGAGAAAAGTATAAAGGAAAGGTCAGTCATTTAGAATACACACGTAGGCAGAAAGACTGGCTAAGCCGAGATTCTAGGCGATTTTCCATAAGAATTCTCAAGTGTTTCACCGCAAAGAGGGGAGTTTAGACAAGTGATAATCACTCCTGTCTAGAATCAAAGAAGAGACAAAGAGCAAGCCTTTAGAAAGGCAAAGACAGACACAGACATCAAATAAAGAAGAGGGAAGCAATGCGCAAAGACAAGCCCCGCCTACGCAAAGCCGCGTAGTCACCCTGCAGGCGAACGAAGCTAGAAACCTCAGAGATTACGCAGACCCTTAGGGGTAAGGATCGCGTCACCCAATTCACATGGCAGCCCTCTCCAGCTAGCCGAGAACGCAGGGCCGCAGGGCCGATGCCGGGCTTCGTGGTACCGGGGTTTCTGGGGCCTAGATTTGACCGAGTCTTGTAAATCCCGCTTTGAGGATGTGGTTCCGCCAATATTTTGTTTGCACGCAGTGAGCGTATCTATATTTTTCATTTGTTTTCCGTATCCGGAACCCGTATTTGTTGTATTCGTAAATACCCTTAATAATAAAACTTCCATCAGTAGACTATTTTTCCCGTACTGGGTTTTTCAGACTATTTGTCCGTGTCACTATGTCACTTTGTCTATGTGCATGTACTTTTTCTAGATCCGAATTGTAAAAGTCTATTATGTGTTTTGCTTCGATATTAATCTAATTTTTTTTAGTTAATAACTTAATTAAGTAGGAGGAGCATTAAATAAACATCTAATAGTAGATTTATGCATTAGTAACATTCAGAAATTTTCACGTTGGAAGTGGGACGTAGTCCTCCAAAGGATTGATAAGAATGTAGACGAGT
The DNA here is from genome assembly GCA_034641835.2 of Pinus albicaulis. NCBI lineage: Eukaryota > Viridiplantae > Streptophyta > Pinopsida > Pinales > Pinaceae > Pinus > Pinus albicaulis. The sequence continues at coordinate 150,445 of JAXQQM020086091.1, read as the reverse complement.
GTGGATTACATGCGCTACTGGGGAAACTTGATTTCCGATTTGTTCTAAGGTCCTTGCTACCACACACGTTTATTACTCTCCTTGTTAGGTCTGCTACGAGTCATGACCTTCCACAGTTTGAGAAGCACCTTCTAGATTTTCTCGTAGACCGGTCTTAAGGGGAAGAAAAGACTCCACTATGTCAAGTGGAGAATTTACAGTCCCCAACAATGGGGAGGCATGCATATGTTGGCTCCTTCTAACAATCTCGGGCATTGTGTGCAACTTGCAAAGTTGTGGAAAGAGTATTTCACTCAAGGCCTCGTTATAACTTATGAGTAAAAGGAACTGGACTAATGTGAACTTTCAAACCCTTTGTTACACCAACCAAGGTGAAATCAAAGGGTTGTTTGTGCCTTACTGTATGTATATGAAAAAGCACAGTAGGTTCTAACTTCCTGCCTCACTTAGAAAGGAGACTCATTGAGGACAAATATATTTTTCAATGACCACTGTATTTGGTGGTAGTCACCTCTGTATTGTTCAATGATGAGTGCCCTGGTGGAGACAGCCTGATTTTGACCTGCGGCCTTTCTAAGATTGTTCGGGCAGAAGACCTTTTTTTCATTCTCAAGATAGAGACTAGAATCACTGGGTCAATTGATCACTAACTAACCTGGTCAACACTGAGAGTTTGATTATTGAGAGGGTTGAGGAGATCACTGTTGATGATTTGTCTTCAAAATTGACCTGCAAGCCCCGACTGGCTGCAGGAATGGAGGTGGAATGGTTCCAAAGGATTCAAAAGTATTGGCCAGCTATCCACATCAACATCTTGTGAGTATCCACATCAAGCTTGAAATTGCATTTGTCTGCATAGCTAGAGACTAGCATTGATTCAAAATACATCCTTGCTTTAGCAATTTCCATTGGTATTGAATTCGAATCTTGTTGGGCTATCTACGACAAAATTTGAAGATCAAAAATCTGAGCTGGGATGCACTTTTAACTTGAGAAAATCACTTTTTGTTATTGCTGTTACAGAAGTCTGAACTTTGAATTGTTGCTGTTCCGGGCGTTTTGTGGCTATTTTTGTTGAAAAGCTTCTACTATACTGCTGTTTCAGAACTGTGCTCTCTCCAAGTAGTTTTGGTTTGTCCAGGTGTCCAATGTAAAAGTTTGGTGTTTACAGCCCTGATCATCACATTAAATGTTTCCGCACAAAATCTTCCAAATACACTGATGTTCTTCACTTCAGTTCAGTATTCCAAAGTATCTATTTGAAGCAACAACTTAAACTAGATGCTTGAAACATGTGTTATAGCCACTTCCAACTGGATGCTTAACTCAATTAAACTCCAGATGATTTTATGATTCATCGGTTCCAACATGATAGTAGCTCCTCATTCCAGTACTACCATTGTCAGCGGTATCAGTGGTACGTCTTGTGGGCCTCCTACGTTGCAGTTGGTATATATGTGATGCAAATGCAAATTATTTGTAAATTTAATAACCCTACATTGATTTCCTGTTCTAACATTACTCATTTCTGGGCCCTACTCATCTTTCAAGGCACAGAAGTAATAATACTGGGTTTCTACCAGAGACTAATGGGCGTCTACTACTCACGGGTGCGAATAGCACTGGATCCAGCAATAAAACGTTTTTCATGCCATGCTGCAAATCGTCATTTATATTCCTAGATTTCAAGGGATAATCATTACAAGAACCTGGATGGATGGTCGATTGTGACAGAAGTAGATACCAGTCTGCTCCTGAGATTGTTCGCTACCAAGTCCAGAACTACTTGACTGCATATCCTTCTGCAAAAATGAAGATGCAGCGGTCAAATTAATCGATCGAGTAAAAGATCTTTAGATTTGGAAGGCCCAAATCCAGAAATTCATAATCCACCTAGAATTGAGAGCATCTTCCTTGAAGCTACGATTTATGAAGGATGTGGTTATGAATGTACTGAAACGGATGCACTTGCGGGTTTTGACGGCAGCGCCCTGATCTTCGTTCTCATCAAGATGGACAGGCCTTCTCCCTGTTCACGTTTTTGTCATTAAATAAAGCCCTCAGCAAGGGATATCGGACTGAAAATATTTTGGAGAATTTTAATTTGGTGATGGACACCTTTTCAACCATGGTGATATCCGCCAACTCGTGAAAGATTCATCATGTGGACAGTAAGATTGAACCTACTACTAGAAAGATTCTTCACGGACAGATGATGTGTACAACACGGCAAACAAAAGGGGAGAGATAGATCAGCTCATGGTGTTTCCGAAATCTCGTGGGTTGAAACTATTAGAAGAATAAAATTTAAAAATTAAGGATGAAAATACACTGACGTAATCAATTATAATGGGAAAATGATTAAACCCGCTAAAACTAGCAATTGCACTGTGTTGGTGCAAAGGAACGCCGAAAGGAGGCGTTTGTGTGAATGAGCATTTAAGAAACACGAAGCTTGAGAATGACTTTCTTGAAAGAAAGAAAGAAAGAAAGAATTTTTACTGTCCACGAGGCTAAAATAGCTCTTATGGGATGATTGCTTCTCTATCCGACTCTTGTATCTTGCCTCTTTTCCGTGAAGTTTTACAATGAGCACTCCCGCCTTATCGACAAACTCTTCGCCGAATAGATTATTCAAGAATTCGTCGCCGAATACCCGCATAGTTTTCTTCGGTGTTCCTTTAAGGCCCTTACATTCTAGAATGAAATGTTTTTTCTTCTGCTTTCCACTTTTCCGAGGAGCAAAAAATACATACTCTTTCTTCCCACATTTCTTTGGCCTTTTCCAAATACTCGTTTCACAACGGAGTTGATGAGAATTAGTCCTTAATTGAGTAATAAGAATTTTAGATCTCCAAGAAATATCACCCCTATGTATGCCTTTTGTTGATGGTTATGTGGGGTTAAACTCTTCTATGTAGTACTCCTCTTCTCTTTCTCTCTAGCTCTTTCTTCCAAGTATGTTTATGGAATTTATCCATAACAAAAAAGTTTTTATTTCTTTAATGCTTGTAGGAGACATGCTCAAGCAAATACCCCATTTACTAAACCATTTGTTATTTTGCCGCATCCAAGTCTTTCTGCTTTCAATGTAACTGTCACTAAACACAACCTTAAAGCATCTATCCTCTTCCATTTGCTCAATTTTTCGTATACCTGCAGACTCGCACCATAGCAATTGTCAATAGGAGCAGCCCTCGTTTCACTTAATGTGATAGCATAAGGAACCCGCACTTTAATTTTGAATTTGTTTGTAATCAAACGTTTCCGAATTTTCTTCTCAATTTGTTTCCACCGCATTCATGTTGTGCCGTCGTCCATAGTTTCAACCGTAAAGAATCACCGAATCACTGAAGCCCAAAGAGTTAGGTGGTTTTCCGTCCCACAACTCGCTCTCTACACCTATTTTGAAGAGCATAAATGCTTTCAACCCCTAAAGTTCTTTTCTTTCTACAACCATCCCAACTTAAATTTTCGTTGAAGTCAATTCCGAGGTATTTGTAACTGCAACTTCTTCCAAATGCCGCCTCCAAAATAGAACTTATGTGCAAGTTGGTTATGCTTTCTTTTGTTAGAGAAAACCACTACTTTCAAGCTTTGCTAATATTGACTTGCATCCCAACCTTTTACAAATGCTCGTTTGCTGAAGTAAATGCTCTCGCAAACCAAGAGCCGAATTAGCAATCAATATAAGGGTCATCCGCGTACAAAAGAAGCCTCGATAACGAACTTGTCCAAATGGATACCGTCAAATTTCTGCGAATTTGAATAATTTCAAGCTTGTCAATATATAACCCAAAAAGGTAGGAGAGAAGGCAACCTTGTTTGACCCCCGATATCGCTTCTAAAACTTTCGAAATGCCACCGAAGTTCGATTTTGACTTTCACCTCTTCATACAACTCATGCACCGCCGCCTGTAAATGCTTGGGAACCCCGAGTTCCTCCATTCCGCCCCAAAGCTTATCCCTAGAACCGTGCCGCGTTCTTCGAATCAGCAACAAAAAACTTCTTCCTTATTTTCCCAACCTTTTTCAATGATGTGCCTTAAAGTTATACAATGATCAACCGTGGAATGTTTAGGTCTAAAACCCCGCTTGCCCTTTAGCACGTTTATTTCTTTCTTCTCCGCCCACTCTGCTAATTTTCTTTTCCAACATGCTTCCAAATAACTTTGCAAACAAGGAGTTTATCATTATGGTTCTGCACTGGAAGGATTATTGACGCCACCACTCTTGAACAGGTATTGCCATACTAGTTGTCCAACTGTGGGGAACCCCCCCCTCGTCGTAAGATGTTGTTGGTACTTCGTGATGTGAGGTGAAAGAAATTTTATTCCACTTTAGATACTCCGCTTGGAGTTCATCTAAGTCTTTTTTGCTTTTCCGCCCAACTTCTTGATACCCATCTCTACCTCTTGCACCGTGAAGAGTTTTGTGTCCGTGTTGACCAAGGGAGGAGGGTCAACCTTGGGATCCTACTCATAAAGTTGTCTTGCATAGTCAAACCATTTGTAGTTCGTAATGTTGTTTTCAGCTTGTACCTTTTTCGATTGGAGATTCCTTCCAAAATAATTTGGGGTTATTTTTTCCCGAGGAAGATTAGTTCTTCTCTCCTTGAAACCATAAAATCTAGCTTTTTTTTTTACTAACCGCTTGTAAGCTTTGAGCTTTATGTTATCCGTGTCCGACCTTCCACCTTTCTGCCTTTTGCATTCTCGTCAAACCAAGCATTAACCGAGCAATTTTTTCGACTTAATTTTTGGGGTTTTTCGCAGCTAGTGCGCTTTGAATTGGGGTCAGCATCCGTGACTATGAAGGCCATGAGATGGGATTTCCTCCTTGAAGAGCCTTCTAGCATTATTTGAAGGTATTGCTAAAATTCTCTCGGATTCACACCCCGCCTTGGGGGATTTTTGTTGAACACATTGATTTTTCGACCCTAATTGCTTTTTTCCGGCCCAAGAGAAACTTAACATCGTTTCAGATCCGATTTTAAGTCCCAAATTCGATCTCCAATCAACACTTCCTCCATTTTCTCACACAAACTATGCGAGCAAATTACATAATCTACTACACTTGCTCCATTGTAAGTATTGCAAGGAAACACGGGACTTTTCCCATTTAGTCAACCCATTACAAATGACTAAATCGAAAGCCCCACATAGCATAAGCAGCTTGTTCTCCAAAGATATTGTACTTTTATCCTCTCGAAATTCGTTTCCACCGATGATTGTCAGTAGCTTCTAAAGGGTCATTGTCTTCTTACAACAAAGAATGTTAGCTTGTTCACTTGCGCTCTAGCATTGAAATCCCCCACTATAAGGACTTCACTCTAGCCGAGAATATATTGCAATATCCGTTTTTAGGGCCGCAAAGGGATCTTTGTGGTCAAGCCCTACTTCTTGTAGATTTTTGAAATCTCATAAGTAAAATAGCATAGCCGCAATTCTAATGAGATTTCCATTTTCTCGATATTTTAAGCCAAACAAATTGCTTATTTGGGTTCCTTTTCTAGCCGAATGAAACGACCTTTCTTTTTCTCTTACTAATACCATGATACTCTGCCCTTTGCCATTCCCTCGCCTTGTTCCACACTGCCATCTTCCAATACCCTTCAAACAAAGGTGTCTTACACCTCTTCATGCTCATGTGTTTCTATGAGGCAAATTATGTCTCTACCTTCCGCAATAGGCCCTAACCCGTGTCCTCGTCTCCATGGGTAACCTCTCGTTAGCCTAAATAAAACTAATCTTAAGGAAACCTGGTAAGACTTGATTGCTATTTGTTTTGACATGCAAGACTCACAAACTTGAGTCTTTGTCCCTCGCTTGCCCATAATGACTCCTTTCTTCTCATTTCTTGCTAAAGAGTTTGCTGCCTCTTCTTTGTTATCATTTTGTTGCATTGTTTTGGAAGGAGGTCCAAAATCATGCGCAATCACGCTTTACCTTTATAAATCCATGCTCTTTTTCCCTCATCTCTCACGCTTCCCTAACTTTTGTCATTTCATCCCTCCTTTCTTCTTGCCGTTCCACAGCTTAAATCTTCTTCTATAAAAATCGAGAACCCCTTAAGAGTTGCTTCTTTCTCGAATGATATCTTTATCATGCAAGTTGGGCAAGATGACTTTTATGGGCCCGGCTCTCTCACCGTTGAGCTTACCTACTTCCATGCTTGACATACTTGTCCTTGCCATTGGAGTTTGTTCAAGAAGTTCTTTGCAAGGGCAAGAGTACATTCATTTCTACGATACTCTTTCACTCCCTTTAATAATTATGTTTGTTGCTCTATCCATTCTTTCTTGCTTTCTCTATCTTGTATGTTGTTAACCTGGTATTGTTTTCCTTCCTCTTAGCGTGACCAAGCAACAACTTGAGCCCAAGTTTTGGAAAGTTTTGTGGGATCTTCTTTTCCTCCCTTCTCTTGATGTTTCTTCATTGTCGTCTATTTGAGCAACTGTGCTTTCCCTTATCCTCAAAAAGATTCGCATTCATCACCTCTCGTGTTTTCCAATCGCAAATTTCTTCATGTTTTCAGACCCTCCGCTTTCATGCTAATATGTTTTCCTATTTCTCGGAGTCATAAAGAATGACACTTGCTCCTTCGTAACTTTGTTGCTTTCGCTAAAGCCTGATTTTCAAATTTCGTTATTATATGGATTGTACAATCTCTTCAAATCTGCTTTAGCTTCTACTACTTCCAACCTTTCTTTTACATTTAAGAGTTCTCTCACATAAAGGTCGATGACCAAGTGAGAGGTGTGGATGTGGGACTATATAAAGTATACTCATCACTAGTTTCTTCTCTGACTTGTTGCCACATGCTTGCGAAGGAAAACTTGTTTGAATGTTGTTTCTGCGAACAATACTCTTCGAGACTTTTTCTTCTTTTGTCCGTTCCATTTTACTCGCTAGTCTTCTTTTTAAAATGCTCCGGTTGTTTGGCATTGACCCAAACCCACTTCCCATTTTTCGTTGATGAGGCAATTTTTACTTGCCCTATATCATTTGTTTCACGTTCTAAAGGCTTGTTCCGTTCTCATGATGATATTAAGGGAAATCAAAATCTCTCCGCCCAAAATCGACCCTTTGTTTTATGCTTAACTCTCTTCAATCTCTCGCGTCCGACCCACCGAAAACTTGCCGTTCGTCCTTGCCGCTCTCCGCCCGCTATCCACCGAAAACTAGCCGCCTTTCGTCGACCGTCTCCGTTCGGCGTTCGCTCTTGCCGTCATTCCTCGTCTCTGCCCCCGTATAAAATTGACGAAGAACCATACATTAAAAAATCCCATTTCGGATTGCATATTCTTTCCCGTAAGTGCCCGCCGCCTGTATCGGTGGATTTCTTCTCCGCTAGATGGATGTTGCCAAATCATGATCCATAGCAATAATAACGCGGAGTAAAATAAATTACCGTAATATCGCATTTTAGTGGGGAAGAATATTCGCGCCTTCAAAAATAGTTTTGGCAAAACGCAATCAGATTCAACCCAATATTTTAAACGCAAGTAGCATAAATAACAAGCAAGCGCTCGAATATTTTTTGAAATAATTTGATTTAAAGTTTAGATATTAAGATGAATTTTGCTGTCTTGACTAATTTTACAAATGCAATTTTCATAAATACGTTCTCGACAAATGAGTAGTTTAAAGGCTTTCCCTATGGAACATATATTTTGGAATAGGGCATGTTGAATTATTTTCTTGTAATATGCATGCACAAATAGGTTAGAGATGATGTTGGTTTGTAGGTATAAAAGGAAAGGAAATAGTAACAAATCAACCATATTTGTAAATTAGTTTCACATGCTACTTGCAATCGTATATCTTGAATATTCCAAGTTTTTTTTTCAACTCATTGCTAATCATGTTTGAGATGACACATGCACATGATAGTTTGAACGTAAGCGTATAAGCAAATGGAATAGATTGATTGAATTGTCAATGGTAATCGAGTAAACACTAAATAGTAGATACCGAAGCCCGAAACATCAAATTAAAATTGCCTAAGATCAAGAAGAGTGACTTGCTAGTGCATATTTGTAATATTCTAAGTGTTTTTTTTTTTTTGAAATTGTTAATCATATTTGAAATGATATATGCACATCACAATTTGAAACGTAAGCGCATACGTAAAAAGAAAAACATTGATTGAAGTTGTAAATAGTACTAGTAAAGACTAAAATAGTAGAGAGAGTAAGATTGAAATGTCTTTGCGAAAATCACATTAAAATAAACATTAGGTTGACGCGTGTTTATTTATTTATTTATTAATCTTTATTTTATTTTATTTTATTTATTTATTCTTTCTTCTTCTTCTTTCTTGTAATTTTTTTTTTTTCGTTATCATAGCATGTAATTATTAAAAATAAAAATAAATATATAAATTCAAACTTTAAATATTATTTAATTACTTTTAACATTTAATTTATTCGATAATAATAAAACAAATGAATATCCTCAATAATGCACCGAGGCTATTTCTTTATAAAGCGCTCGAATACACAATTCCTCCCGTTAAATCGTATTAAAGGCAATATATCCTCTCATTATATTTTGATGTTCGAACTCTAGACCATAACCCTGCGCACAAGTATACGCCTCTCGAAAGGCTCACGACGGATTTTATTAATAAGTACGTACCAAACCTTAGTTTAATGTCGTTTTTATTGAAACTTTCAAATATGAATCACGTAGGCTTCAATCGTAAATCTATTTTCCACACTCAAGGGTTTGTACTTCTTTACATGGGAGGGGTTGGAAATTGAAATTGTGGTATATCAGTTATTTAGGGACTGGTCACTAAACAAATTTTCCTTCTGTGAGACTTCATCGCGCTTGTAAAATATGGGTTTTCAAAGGTTTCAGTACGTATATAAAATCGTCGAGGTGCTTCGTCATTATAATAGCAGAATTTTATTCGACTCGCCAAACCATTTAATTGAGTCTATCTACTTTGCTTCAAGCCCCGTATAGAGTCGTATTATTTTTTCTTATTAATGCTTCAAATGGTAATTGGAAATATGCCTTCGAAATTTGTGGAGTCACTTCATTTACTATATGGTTTGGTTTGTGAAAATTATTGCTTGAATCTTTTTACATTCATGTAATGTACGAGTAATGATCCTTGATAAGGTTTCTTTTCCGAACCAACTTGGTGTCAAATTTGTATTTGTGTATTCTAACCAACCAAATCGCCATTTCTTAGTTTCTCATAGATTTACTATGCATGCAATGGTCCCTACCCATCATTACCATTGAAATTTGATTTTTTTTTACCGTACATTCCATTGCTATGTTACCGTAGACTCGCATGATAGCAAAGAATTTGGTTGATTAGGCCATTTATTCTCCACTATGCCAAGTCCATAACTTCTTCTGCCCACCGCCTACAAACAAATCATTTTTTTGTATCACTAAGTTTGTTTTCTTCGACTCATCCATCAAAATAATCATGGTTTTATTCGTGTGAGAACAATTTCACAATTATAAGCGTATTAGCCATTATATGTTTTGGGCTCCGGATATATAAACAACTTTATTCTCCTTTACGCTTTTACCATTGTAATAGGCTTGGACTACTTGGTTAAAGTTTAGGTTCCACTATTTTGGTAATTGCATGTGATAATTGCTTACAACTGGTAGAGGAACACAGAACAAAGGAAATGGCTTGAAAACATTGTTCCAAATAGGGTGCTTACTCCGACATGATGACATTTTTCTGCTTTCCTCTCTTGCAAATCAAGAAATACTCCAAATTAAGGTGAAGTAGGCTGTGGAGTGAATAAATTTAAGGACTAGCATATCTACTCCGAATGGAAACCTCCTCTTTTAAAAGGGGGTGAATCGCCCTCGTGTTTGGAAGTTGTGCCTACAAAAAAACAATGGACAAGCTACACAAGCTTTGGTTTACTATGTGTTGTGGATTTCTCTTGATCCATTGTACTTCCTACTTTATTCGAATTTTATTTGCAAATCACAGTAATTTCTAACCAATTCTGTATTTGGTATTTGTGTATTTGGATTCGTGACAAAAAATGTGGAGAGTGCTCGCCATGCAAATGTTTGTATTTGGGGACTCCTATGTCGACACTAGAAATATGAAAAATCAAATGTCGTTGCTTGAAACTCTCCATGGTATCAACTTTCCGGAAAACCATCTCACATACGATGGAAAGGTCACGGACTTTTCATATATCAAATTTCTACGCAATCAATTATTCGGTTTTCGTGTGTGTTTTAATTCTAGATTTTAATGTTGCAACTTCAAATTTTTAACATCCCTATACTGTACATCTTTTCACACAACAATGGGATATCAACTCCGAACATGCTTCGCTTTGGCATGAACTTTGCAACCGGCGGGATCGGTCTTTTCTACATGGCTCGACCGCCCAAAGGCTAACAATTCAAATCGACCAACCCAGAATTGATCTAATGGAGTATACTCCGCAAAAAACATACCGTCTTCATCGCTTTTGTTTTCTATTTCGGCAATACTTACAATGCCTTCATTATTCAACAAAGAGCAATAATTGAGGTAATTCCATAATGGCATATTCTTTCAAAATTTCTTCAAGAAATTGTCAATTTCGTAAGGGAGGTTAACCACCGAATTACCGATTTATCATTAAAATTAAGATGGAGAGTTTCATAAACTCTGCATCGGGGATCATTTTAGTTTCGATTAGATCATATTTTTTCTTTTGATGATGAATTATGTAGGGTGATTTTAGATGATAAAACCTAATAATTTAGTTTTCATAATAATGAAGTTGCTGCTCTAAATAATAAAATTAATTTATTTTATTTTTAAAAATTAAAACCAAATGATCAAAGCTTTTATAATTTGAATTTTAGATATTTCTATTTATTTTAAACCATAATTAAGTAAGAGCCCATAATTAGCCTTTTTTAACCTATCATAAGACACCATTTGAACTTAAGTCATGTGGTACGCCACTTAAATTTACAATAAATTTATAATAGGAAACAAACAATGGTGTTTTCCAAAAATCAACTAATAAAAATAAATCAATAAACAAATTTAACAACGAACTTAATCGTGTGTATAAACTATCAAAGCGAGTTTTATCTCTAGAACCTAGACACATATTATTTGAGGAATGGAGGGCAACTTTATTATTGAATCGACTCTCTTCAACTCTTCAAACGTGTTTAAATTCTCTCAATATACTATACTCTTAGAAGGGGTTATATTGTTTTCTCGTAGCACCAAATGTATTTATGGTCAAGACTCTGAAGGATGCGTATAGCTGGATATTAATGTACACGTAAGCCGGTCGTGGCTTGCGTTGACATTCCCGATGTTCGCACAAGGGAAATAAACAAGAGCGTACGAGAGAATGAAAGAGAATAGAAGAAATTGCCGGATCGTACACGCTTTAAAAGTCGACAGTGCCAAAATACTTTACACTATAATTACATGCCTCTAAATAAAGTGTAGGAGGACGTAGAAACCAAGTTATAAAATTATGTTCAACCTACACTCAGGTTCGGGAACATTGGCCAAGTCAAACTCGCTAATGGGAATACAATATACTATTTACCAATGTGGGTTACCGTATTGCAGGTGAAAAGAACTTATGTATCGTTATTCTATTTAGACTAGGATCCACATTGTTCTCCAACAAAGGGGTCTCATTTAGGTCTAGGTGTCAATATTTTAAATTCCCATGAGGAAGGTCTCACTCCGAAGTGCTATGTCGAGACTTAAGTTCGTATAGGGCTCATATGGAGGATCACATTCACACCCAATCGGTTATTCGTAATTTCACTTTAACTATTATATATCATATCAGACCCATTATCCGTTCGTCAATGATTTAACACTCCCATATGAAGCTTATAGTACTGTCGCTTTTACCTTAAGCTTGAACACCAATATAAAAGGAAGTTAATCCACTTTTAAAGATAAGATAAAGAGTAAATAGTATATAGAACCCATATACAATGAAGGTGGAATTATTAACCTATGATAAAGATCGAACAAGGAAAGAATGTCATAGTTAATGCTAATGTATAAAGAAAGTTTGTGATGGCTTGGCAAAGGATATTTTGTGATGTTCACACAAGAGAAAAAGAAGGGAGCTTAGAGGGAGAATGAAAGAGAACAAACAAATTGCCATTTTGTACATGCTTTAAAAGTTGATAAAGTCAAGTAGTATTTTTGAAGAGTGATGTCTCACCTCCCTGATGGCTCAGGCAATACTACATTGTACATTACACTCCCTTAAAAAGTTGCTGTGAGGGCGTAGAAACCAAGTTATAAATCACATAATGCTATACTACCTGGGCTTGAAACCACCGAACACCAAGACGAACCTTGCTAATGGGAAATTTATTTACTAGTGTGGGCTATTTGTGGGCTGGGTGAAAATAGCTTATTTATTGCCGGGCTTTATTTTATACTGTGGTCCACATTGATGTTCAATAAAGGTGGTCTCTGTTGTAGTCCGTAATCGTGTTAAAACTCAATTTTGTATAGGGCTCGTATAGTGTGATTGTTGGGATTAGCACCTAACCAGCTTATTCATGCTTTCACTTCAACTATTATGCATTTATGTAACCATCAAATTGCACCCATTATATATCTAGTCAAGAGTTAAACATTGCCATATCAAGAGCTATCATTATATCTAAAAACATAACACCATCCGACCAAGCATCGGTATCCAAAGATCACAAACAGAATGAACAATAGAAAAATACATCATCACCATACAACATAAAATAACATAATTTTTAAAGGGGACTCATTCAATTTATCTCCAAGATAACCCAAGATATCATTCATAATCGTTTTTCGCCATGAGATCGTAATATTCCAAAGGATTTTCGTCGTTAAGGTTTTCTATGTTGGCTAGGTTTCCTAAGAAATCAGATTATTCACAAGAACAGACATTTTTCTATTTATCAAACAATAAGCATATATCTATATAATGCATGAATATAAAAGATCTTCACAAAGAAGATAATTGTTCACAAGTCACACCGAATTTAGGGCCGATCGTCCAATGAACCATTAATCCACTGAAATTATGTTTCTACCGACAAGGTTAATAGATCAAAGATATCGTATCCCACCTATTCAATTGGGTGGGAACGTACTCAATCGATTCGCAATTAAAATTGTACACACTGCTGCAAAGTTTGCTTTTGTGATGGGATTTATCTAAAATCATGGTCGATTCCAAGCTCTTTCGTGGGGTCTCCTTTTATTGTTGCACACTTTGACCAGATACCCCGGTGTACTGGCGCACTGCCACCAGACAATGCACGTGGGTGCATGAGGGATCATGACAGGTTTAGCGACCTCATTGTGCATTTGGAATATCTCGCACCGACCGATCTCCGGAAGGACGAGAGAAGGTGCTACATATTCAACCGATATATTCAGCACAGGGGCATCTTTCCTCTCGCGTGATCCCTAGTTTCCCTGTCATCAGAGGAACAAATCAACTCCGCAACATACCAAGTAACAAATATAATGTACAATCTCTCGATTCTAAATTGACTTACCGTAACGAGTAAATAAAATCCATATGCACAAATTATTTAATAATGAAATTGGAATTATAACCACAAAATATGCAAGCACTTACCGTGATGTCCCATTTATGACTAGGAAGGATGGTTCCCCGCATCATAGCTACAGCAATCCATTCTTGCAAGCATCCAAAAAGGCATCCAATGCTATGTTTTCCCTTCATAAGTGTATTCCAATATCCACATGTTTCATCGGTGAATATGTGTCACGTAAAGCAATGGTTGAAATATTGCCTAGGGGCACTTTCCATGGGCTACAAATGCGATCCAAAGATGTTCCCATTATTAGAAAGAGACATGAAAGGATCAAGAACTTGTGTGGAACAAAGCAAAAAATGCAGCAGCCATTACCCGATGGTCACCCTTGGATCAAAGGAGGGACCAACAAACGATGCTCGTTAAACAAAGTCTCGCATCCGAATCGTGTTGCCCAGAGTGTTCGCTCATTGCATGCTCTAGTGTATTGAGAAACTTAGCATGCGCACGCGCCCAGAGTAAATTGTTAAATATAATCACAAAAGCATTATGTATTGATACGACAAATCATCAATATTAATATTTGGTTAAATATCCTCTTGAAGTTATCTTATATCATAATATCATTACTATACTCCGCAAAATTTTTCTCCGTTTAAATATAATTATCAAATTGACATGACAAATCATTACTATTAATATTTAGTTAAATCTCCTATTGAAGTTATCTTATATGTAGATCATAATATCATTACGATTACCCACAAAATTTTCCTCTCAGCAGCGCATCTGCTGTGGCTGCATTCCAAGATTGAAATGACTTGTAAATGGAAATAATTGAGATCACTCCATTAAAAATATATTGCACAATGTTAATAATCATTATCTTTGCAATTAAGAAAACATAATACTGCAAGAATTTGCCCAAGGCAAAGATCGCATCAGATTTGGTAATTCTTAATGCCGCTGTATTAAAGAGTCCAAGATTTGGTTCAAAATTAGTTAATGGATCGTCACATTAATCATATGTTCTGGAACAATTTTGGCCTAAAAAAACTCATATATGTATTGATTTAATTTGTTTAAATGCATTATTCATTTCCTAACTAAATTGTAATAGATTTTCTTACTATATTAAAATTCCTAAATAAGCCCTAAAATAAATCAATGATCAGACGCTATCAAGTACCTGAACAAATCCAAATAAAATTTACCTGATTCTTATCCAAATACCACTTGCAATACACTTTACTTGTTTCATCTAATTTATTAGATCAAGTTACTTCAACTTGTCTCGTCTCCTCTAATTGCATACGAGTCATTAACATGAATTTCATTGTACATACGTTTATCAAATTCCTAATAGATCACATAAATTGAAACATTTTAGTTAGGCTACAATTTTAATATCAAATATGTCACAAGTTGAAAGGGCTCCTCCGGAGCATTCCATACCAGATAATGTTTTCCGTGTACATAATATTTTACTCCAAAACGCTTTCTTTCTGTACATTCACTAAGATTTTCTTCGATTTCGGATTTCCGTTGTAACAATAAGTAACATTATACTATTTTTCTACCTTAACTTCATTGAACATAATCTTATGATTCATCAACTTGACATAATCTTTATGATTCACTTATGCTAAAATGCAAATTTGGTCAATCTAGGAAGAGAGTTTACATACACAAGACAAGTAGTCTAGGCTCCGGTATCCTGCTGCTGTCTCTTATCATGTCTTCCATAGCATTACGTATGCACCTTCTTCCCATCTTCGTCTTCACCGATCGCCTTCAAAGCCGCTTCGCTCATCTCTCAAGCCTTCTCGGTTCACTCGATTGGGTTCTTCTCTTTCCTTTCCCCCATCAACATTCTTACAATTACTCTCTACCGTCTCGCGCCTCTTTGCCCTCCACATCTCGATGCACACCCCAACTTCTCCTCCAAAACCTTCGACCCGCGAATCGTTCACTCTCCCATGGCCACCCAATGATGGGCACCCTTGGCTTAGGCTTCAACACCGAATTCCATCCACAATGACTAAGGAAGCCTCCGTCAAGGATGGGATGATCGTTCGAGGCTTTTCTACCTTAACTTCATTGAACATAATCTTTATGATTCATCAGCTTGACATAATCTTTATGATTCAATTTATGCTAAATGCAAATTTGGCTGAACGAGGTGATAGCAACATATTCATTAATAGTCAAACTCAAGATAAAGTGATAATGGAAAGGCAAATCATGCACCGAGATTTAATTGGCTGACCGTAGTAAAACACCATTCTCTGTGACAACATAATGAAACGTTAAATGCAATTCATCGTTGATCATTCTCGTGAATCAGCAAAGATTAGCATGGTTCTATGCACTAATCTTATAGTGAAAAGTACTTATCACTACCACATAAGTACTTATTCTTCTTCATGAAGTAATAGCAAAACACACGGCCCTAGTTTCTCTAATTAATCAAGCAAGATCTTAACCAAATGTTTTGAACTTATGAGAAAAGATTTACCTCGTAGGTCGCCTTTAACATCATGTCATCATGTTGTGGCATGTAATAAGGTATTTTGTGTTTGGTATAAATATATCATGTTTGCAACTCATTGTCTTGTCCGTTCCAACCATGCATTGTGCACAAATGTAAATTGTAAGTAATAAATCAGAATACCTTTAATTTACCTGAATAAAGTCGGATTTATGATCTCTATCAATCAACAATAAAAATGGTTTCAACAACAATCAATTTTTGTCACAAGAGTTCGCTTAAGTTGAACAAGAGGATATGCAATCTACTCAAGATTAACATAGAAGATTGTTTTAAGGGTATTGTTTTAAGATGGGAATGTAGGATATGTAATCTTACTCAAGATTAACGAAGATTGTTTTGTCGTAAGGGTAAGATTATTGAGTTATTTCAATACCTATTATTTTGATCAATTTCCCAACATAAAATGTAAGTGGAAATTATATACAGACTACTACTAAGAGTTCCAACTCCAACCTTTATGAATCGTTACCCGAATCAACAAGGATGACTCCGCAAATAAGGACAGACTCCAGAAAATAACGTCGACTTGCAAATACTATTACTTGAATCAAGGCTACATTCATGTTAATAAGACAATCATTCTGAACTAGAAAATAAGGACAAACTCCGCAAATACTATTACTCGAATCAAGGCAATGCCACATTCATGTTATTAGGCGATGTACGTACCAACCCAATGAACCCTAAATGTTATTTCGCCCATTGGCATGCAATTCTACCGTTTGGTGCCTCACTTGGTTGAGTCTCCCAAGGCACCTCCCCTATTGGAGCGTCATGGGCCACCCTAATGCCTTGGGTTGGGGGCCTCATAGCCTGGGCTAGCGAGTAGATCCCTTCATGTTGATCTACTTTGATTTTCCAAAGGATGTAGTGGCAGCCCACCCGGATATATATATATATATATATATATATATATATATATATATATACTCTTCAAATTAGAAGGTGATGTGTGTGGTAATGCACGGTATATCAATTCCAAGAATTTGTATATCTCATTCAATGCCCTCCTTCAGGTTGCTTAAGTCAAAATCCCACTTCAAATGGGTTTATATACCGCCGTAGTTTGAACATAAGAGAGACTACCATATAAAATAAAATATGACAAAGATTCAGTCAAGAGTATGCTAAACAAATGTATGCCTACAACATCTAATTATCGTCTCAGGCGAGTCATTAACTAATTAAGGGAGATGATTCCTTGAATAAAGGGGAGTTAAAAGCGCTCTTTCTTTGTTTGTTTTCCAAGGGTAGCCTTTATAGTGAAGTAATGAGAACCTAATAGAAATAAAAAAAATCCAAATTACACCTCTACATTTGGCCTCGAAGGTCGTAATTGAAGAAACTTTATGCATAAGACCTATCAACCGAAAGTGTCACAACCCTCCAATCCTTTGTACTCACATTAGGTCTACAACCGATAACAGAGGTACACCAAAATACAAGTTCATTTTATCTTCAAACAAACTAGAGTTGTAAGTCGGCCATATTCTCCAAAGTCACAACAAGGGCAATGCCCCCCCCCCAGAAGACTTCAACCCTCTTCTTATACACCACTCTTAACAACTCATACATCACAAATCCGCGCCTCTCCTCCCTCTTCGTTACATCACATAACTATTAAGCCGGCAATTTAACCCTTCAATTGACATGGGTAGAGTAACTATAACCATTTTTAGTTGGCTTGATAATACCATCCCGTTATGAGATCATATTAAAAACAAAAAACACCTCAAATGATGAACAACCAACAAATGTATAACACAAAAACCATTTCATCTATGTATTTCTTAAATGAAAAGGGAGTGGAAAACGTAGAGTCGCATAAAGAAAATTCAATCAACCATCCTTTGAAAAAAGACCAGACAAACCAACAATTAAGCTATCTATCTCAATATCTAAGCGTCTACCCACCGATGTTCAACGAAGTGAAAGTGAATACAGAAATGAAATGAAATATTGAGGATTGTGGAATATTTCTCCTTCAAGGGCATCGTATATAAAACTATTTCATCTGTATTTCTTAAATGAAATGGGAATGGAAATCCTAAGAGCCGAATCGATAAAAATTCAATCAAACCTATCCTTGAAACAATAATGACGCCCACAATTGAGCTATCCCTATCCCAATATCTAAGAAGTCGTGCGTAAAAATTCACACGGTGATGTCGAATGAAGTGAATGCAGAAAATGAAATAATCGGATCGTGGACTCTTCCTTCAAGGGCACCTGCTAACCTCTAAGGTTTTTCTCTCCTTTTTCTCGCGCTCTTTTCTCTTATCCGAGTTCTTCCGTTCTCAGGTTTCTCTCTTATATGAATTCTGCTTTCCTCCTATCATTGCTTCCTGACCGTAATTCTATTCTTCTACCAATTATGGTTGCGACCATGTTAGTCTCGTACGTGGGTAGAGTAACTCTAACCATTTTTAGACTATTCATATCGCATTTAAAAAAACAACTCGATGATATAGATCACTAATCACAGATTTAAAAAACCAAGAAAATATGACAAAAAAGCACCGAACATAATTTATAGGAATCGAATCAGCTTGTGTGGATGAAATTTTTAAAATAAAATCAATTCCTCAACATCGAGTTAATCTTATTTATATAGATAAAGAATTTGAAATAAACTTACTTTAATCATGGTCTTTCATACTAGCAAATTTAGAGTCCATCATAGGATTATGGTATTGCCGCCCGCATGTCTGATCCTACATGTTCGATTAAGGTAATTGCTAGGTACTCCCAAGAGCCATGCATAATCGGTGATACTCGGATACCGTGATACCGGGCACTTGATCAAGTCCCGGACTCTACCGATTCTAAATTGATTTGCTACCCGCCCGCACTCGAAACACAAGCACACCAAACATATACATGCAAATGTATACACCAAACAAATGACACATAACAAGATAGACCAGACAACATTTACAAGGAGCTCCAAACATACGTACCTCACGAGACTAGACAACAACACAGAAGCCCGAGAGGAGGGAGGAGGAGGAGAGGCGAAGGAATGCCGATGACCTATGAATGTATGTATGAATTAAATCGTAAGTGTATTTTTTGCCAAAATCCCAACCCAATCCCGAAACTGCTGCTTTTTCTTATGATTGCCAAACAATACCCGAAGCGTTTTTCTACTTTACTCACACGGGAGTGAACTTCATTAAATCTCCGTAAAATAAACAAATGCTCTCCCACCAAGCAGAGCTTCCATGACGCCCGAAACTCGTTAGCGATATCTCCCTACCGCCTCCCTTCGCATGGCACCGAGTTCCATGATGCCCCGAAATCCTCCAAATTTCGATGGCACGTAACACAAGATGCTCATCCACCACTTCCATGACGCCCCGAAACCCCTCTATAACGGCCCCGAAATCCTCTCCGAGATCCCCAATGACATCTAACACTTCCAACAGCTCCCGACCCTATTACGGCCCTCGAAATCCTCCCGTACTCTCAAAATGACATCTATTTACCAAGACGCTCTTCGAAATAGATTATGAATTTTGGCTCGAAATCCGCCGCGACTCTCTCACCGTACCGACACTTTCTGCGCCTCAAGTAGTCTAGGCCTCGGTATCCTATTGTAAGTTTACTTCCATGTCTTCCATAGCACACACGCATGCACCTTTCTTCCACTGCCTTCTACCGACTTCCTTCAAAGCCGCTTCTCTCATCTCCCCTAGCTCTCTCCGTATCACTCGATCGCCCTTTCTCTTCCTTCATCAACATTCTTTACACTACTCTCTACCGTCTCGTTGCAGCTCTCCTTCTTTGCCCTCCACATCTCGATGCACACCCCAACTTCCTCCTCCAAAACCTTCGACCTCGCGAACCTGCTCGCCTCCCATGGGCCACCCACGATGGGCACCGTTTAGGCTCTCCAAAGACCGACCCATCCAAAATGACTAAGGAGCCTCCTGCTGAAGGATGGGATGATCAACACCGAGGCGCCCACTTTCCGATAAGAAATCCTACCTTCTTTTCCTTCACTCGCCCTTCGAATCCCTCCCAAGAAACTCCGTCGAGAATTCCGACCCGCCGGGCTTGGGCCGAGGCCCGACGACCCAAATAAAAGGTTGTTGGGCTCGATTCCACGCCTAGCGCAAGCGCCTCTGCTGCTCTGACAACGATATGGAATTCGACTTCCGAACGAAACGCAGAGCACCGTGGACCCGGTCCGTGAATCAAGCCACCGCAAGCATTCCCTACGTACTTTTCGCCGCTTGCCCCGCCGTAGAAAATCGGAATCGACTCATTGTATTTCAAGGAGACGAAGAGAGCAACGAAGAGGGTAGGGACGGCCCGACCGCCCAAATGTGTCCGCGTGATTTTTCATGTGTCGTAGACCGCCATTCTCCAAAATTCTCTCGAACGATTACGTACGTACCCCCAACTATGCACGTTGCGAGATATCCGGTAAGGACATGGTCAGTACGTGGATCGGATCCCGTAGCCATTTTTATGCTCTGTGGAGCCGAGATCGCCGCAAAGCACGTGTGGCATGTCCGGCGAACAAATTGGGCTTGCCGTGGGTTTGGTTGTGAGGCGATGAGTCCATGTAGAGCAACAGACGAGGTTCCATAAGCCCCACAAGTGCAGAACTGAATTCTGGTATTCCTAACTCGATATCCAGACTGCCGCCGAGGTGGAATCGATTCGGGTTCGTGATTCTTTGATGTTGAGAGGCGTATTGACTATCGTGATGGCGAATCCTAAGCCGTTTGGAAAAAGCACTTCGCAGCTCCAGGAAGGGGACGGTGGCCTGGTTACGAACGGAACATCACCACATGGTGCTTTAACCGACAAAGGAAAAGGAAAGATAAGTGGCCTGCTACCATCGAACGCCTCTTGCACACCTAACGCTCCATCTCAAAATCGCAGCCTTTTGGTGCGAGATGAACACGTTGTTAGCATCATCTCGAAGACCGCCCTCCGTCTTTTGCAAACCCCCGTCTGCGGCATTTTCGCATCTTCTCCGCTCCTCGCACACTTCACAAACCCCTTCTCGTAGCTTTTGCAAAACCTAAAGCATGAGAAAGCCCCGGGAGGGTAGACGACAACATTTAATAAGGAGCTCCTACATATTGCATTCTACACGAGACTAAATACAACAACACATGAAGCTCGAGAGGAGGAGGAGTAGGGGCGAAAGGAATGCCGATGACTCATGAATGTATGTACAACTAAAATCGGAAGGGTATTTTTCACTATGTGACCTAACCCAATCCCGAAATCGTTGCTTTCATGATTGCCAAAAACAATACCCTGAAGCGTTTTTCTACTTTACTCTGTCACTCGGAGGAACTTATTAAATTCTGTAAAATAAACAAATGCTCTCCCACCGCAGAGAGCTTCCATGACGCCCTGAAATCCTCTGTGAAGGAGCAGAGCCTCCCTAACAGTCTCTCGATGGCACTGAAAGTTCCATGACGCCCTGAAATCCTCCCAGCCTCTCAATGGCATCTAACACAAGATGTCATCTACCACTTCCATGACTCCCCGAAACCCTCTATAACGGCCCTGAAATCCTCTGAGACTCTCAATGACATCTAACACTTCCAAGAAGCCCTGAAATCTTCTATTACGGCCCTGAAATCCTCCCAGACTCTCAAAATGACATCTATTTAACACTTCAAGACGCCATGAAATACTCTATAACGGCTCTGAAATCCGCCGACTCCCTCAATTGCATCGGACACTTCCAAGGCGCCCTGAAGTAGTCTAGGCCTGGTATCCTATTGTAAGCTCTCTTATCATGTCTTCCATAGCACACATAGATGCACCTTTCTTCCCATCTTCGTCTTCACTGACTGCCTTCAAAGCTGCTTCACTCATCTCCCTAGCTCTCTGTCTCACTCGATTGCCCTTCTCTTCCTTCATCAACATTCTTACACTACTCTCTACCGTCTCGCGTTGCAGCTCTCCTTCTCTGCCCCTCCACATCTCGATGCACACCCCAACTTCCTCCTCCAAAACCTTCGAATTCGCGAACTGTTCGCCTCCCATGGGCCACCCAATGATGGGCACCCCTTGGCTTAGGCTCTCCAGCACCGAATTCCATCCACAATGACTAAGGAACCCTCCGGTTGAAGGATGGGACAGGATAAACAGCTGAGGCGCCCACTTTCTGATAAGAAATCCTACCTTCTTTTCCTTCACTTGCTCTTCGAATCCCTCCGGAAGAAACTCTGTCGAGAATTCTGAATTCAGCGGGGCTTCCAGCGGAGGCCTGACGACCCAAATAAAAGGTTGTTGGCTCGATTCCAGCCCTAGCGCAAGCGCCTTCATGTTTGACAACGATATGGAATTATGACTTCCGAACGAAACGTAGAGCACTGTGGACGGGGTCTGTGAATCAAGCCACTGCAAGCATTCCCCTGCAGACTTTTCCTCTGCCTGCTTGCCCCGCCGTAGAAAATTGGAATCGACCATTGTATTTCAAGGAGACGAAGAGAGCAACGAAGAGGGTAGGATCGGCCCGACTGCCCAAACAGGTCTGCCGGTGGATTTTCTCATGTGTCGGAGATTGCTATTCTCCAGCTCTTCGAACGTATTACAGATTGACCCCCAACTACGCACGTTGCGAGATATCTGGCGATTGGCGAACAAGGACCAGGGATCGGATCCCGTAGCCATTTTTATGTTTGTGGGGAGCTGAGATCGCTGCAAAGTAA
Source organism: Pinus albicaulis (assembly GCA_034641835.2). Lineage (NCBI taxonomy): Eukaryota > Viridiplantae > Streptophyta > Pinopsida > Pinales > Pinaceae > Pinus > Pinus albicaulis. Next base: position 127,658 of record JAXQQM020086091.1, on the reverse strand, counting down.
CGTGTGGCATGTCCGGCAGAACAAATTCGTCGGCATGGGTTTGGTTGTGAGGCAGATGAGTCCATAGAGAGCAATAGACGGAGGTTCCATAAGCCCCACAAGTGCAGAACTGAATTCTTGGTATTCCTACCCTGATATCCAAACCGTCGTCAGAGAAATCGATCTCGGGTCTGATTCTTTTGATGTTGAGAGGCGTATTGACTATAGTGATGGCGAATCCGGTTCGTTTGGCAAGCAGCTCGCGAGCTCCAGGAAGGGGATTATGTGGCCTTGAGCCATGAACGGGAACATCACCACATGGTGCTTGAAATGACAAAGGAAAAACAGAGATAAGGGTCGGTTACCATCAGAACGCCTCTTGCACACCTAACGCTCCATCTGAAAATCGCAGTTTTTGGTGCCGAGATGAACATCGGCAACAAGCATCATCTGAATATATGCCTCCTTCTGAGACAAACCCCCGTCTTTTGCAAACCCTCGTCTTTTGCGGCATTTTCAGATCTTTCGGCTCCTGCACACTTCACAAACCCCTTCCTCAGAGCTTTTGCAAAACCTAAAGCATGAGAAAGCCCTTGAGGTTGTAATTTTTCAGACTGCGCGCTGGTAAGGGGAGGAGGTGCCAAATGTCAAATTTTTACTAGCTAGAAGGGCGATGAGAAAGCTCTGTCATTGGCTGAAGTGAACAGTGACATTCAGCCAAAGCCAGCAAAGGGAATGCCTTTCGGCGTAAAAATGTAACCGAGGATGAAATTACACCGATGTAATTAATAGATGATGACCATTAATTTAATATTTGTATGAAAGGGTTTAAAATTAGTATTTTTGGACTATTTCAAATAAATAAAATTTCTCACTAGTGAACAAATATGTAGATTTAGTTTAAATTGGATTGATTAAGTATGTGATGAATTTAAGTTTATGATTTGTAATTTTTTAGTTATATATTTATTTATTTTCATGTTTTTTGACTGGGTTTAATAGTTAAGAATATGTGTCTACGAGTCTTGGATAGATGGTGATCAGGTGCTTTGTTAAGGCATTCCATATTGGATATAATGAAGATGTAGTCCTCTCAAACTTACAAAAAAGATAGTTAAGAATATGTGTTTTTTTATGGGTTCACATCTAAAAGTGGGGTATAGTATGTACACTTCAATAGACTTTAACAATCTAATCGTAACATGTTCCTTGTCCCACAAACAAAGGAGTCTTATACACCAATTAAATTGTAATATGATTGAGTTTCAAAGTTGATCCCCAATCAAAACTTCCTCCATTTTCTCACACAAACTTTCTCTTTAAATAATAATTATTATTAAATGACATAGTAAAACATTACACCTTAAAAAAATAAGGGCTAAATAAATCTAAATATAAAATGGATTTATGTTAATCTAATATTTTAATTTTGTCATATACATATTTAAATTTGTGTTATTATTTTTTTTTTGTAACTAGGCTAAACCTAAGCTAAGGCTAGCTCATTTATTGAATAAAAAAATAATGATCAACCCAAAAAATGCTTATTACCAAAATGGAGCCTAAACCCCTTTTGAGATAGTTTAATTCCCAATGTAACTTTCATCCTCAATTCCTAAAATTAATAATTTTGTTTATTTAATAATATAAATCTAAATTTAATTTAAAATAAATTTATATTTATTTATATTTATTTAAATATTCTTTTATTTTTTAACATAGTATTATCAAAATTATGTGATAATATATAGCATTTTATTACTCTCAATACAAGAATGTAACAATTTAAAAAAAAAAAAAATTAAATAACCAAATGAATGTTTGAATCCAGAGAAAAGTTAATACTTTACAAAGAAACATTGAACTAGAACAAATATTGAGTAGAGGTAAGTATTTGAGCACTGTGCAAAGAAGCTCTCATGAGAGAACAAAACCTTAATACAATAAAAAATAGAGTGGCCACAAAGGCGTCATCTAACTATTTATTTTATTATTAGTCCCTGACTGAAGCGTTGCGGGGACTATAGTAATCGGTTTGTTTTTTTCTATTAATTTGGCACGAACATTGATAATATTTTCACTGTTTTATGCTGAAGTTTGAAGTTTTTTATTACTTTCGAGTTATTTTTTTTACTACCATTTCATTTTTAAGCAAAGTTTCACAATTGCCATCTTAGTGGCCTCTTCCCGAGATAAGAGGCCACATTATGAGCTTGTATTAGGAATATATTTAATTTACATTTTTTCTCTTTAAAGTAATGCTAGCATTACTGCCATAACATTTAATATTTGATTTTTCACGACTATATTATATAAACTTAAACTTAAAAAGTTGCCACCTACACCGCCATGCAAATGTTGGCGTTGCCACCTACACCAGCGATGTATGTAGAGCAGACTTATGTGCTACAGGAACAGGCAAGCTTAGCAACCAGAGCTAGAGCCATAGCCATCGCAGTTATCCCCAGTCAGGACATTAGCTAGGTAAAGGTATAGGTCTTCTGGCAATCTGGTGGTCGTAGTTCCCTTGCCTTATTAACCCATCTTCCTACTTCCCTGTTGCTAGGGACTCTATAATTGGATCGGCTACCGAAGATGCTTTCACATAACCATTTGTTGATCTAGTCGATGAAGCAAAGGCAGGAAGGAGCACATACACTATGTGAGGCCAATATCCCATTACCATAGCGAGATCGAGTCATATGTCATACGAAAGCCATGTATGTTCAGCATAGCGCCAAATAGGCTAAGCGTGAGAAACACAGGCTAAGCGACCCAAGGTATGAAGTTTCAGCTGGTTATTAGGACCATTATAGGCAGAAGAAAAGCCCATAGCAATAGAAAGCAGGACAACAATGCCACAAGGGACAATCTCTACACGCATCATCTCCAATAATATCCATTGGTTTTCCTCAAGACTTTGAATATTTATTTCAATCCTCTTGAATTAGGTTCTTTAGCTCATTATCAAGCTCTGTATTTTTTTTACTCTGTTTTTATATTTTTTTTGGGTGGCTCTTTGGTTCTGTACAAACTACAAATAAAAATATTTAAAATTTGATTTACAAATGTACTTGAAATTATATTTATAGAACATCACTTAACAATTCCTCAATGCATTACCTAATTTCATTAATGTAACATTACCTTATGCATGTGTTCTAGAGTCAGCTAGCCACTGCTTGTTCTATGGCATTTGTCTATGATGCCCATAGGCCATGTTTGCAACCCCTTCCCTTCAAGTCAGAGAAGCACCAGGCCATGGCTACATGGCTGCGCATCTTTTCCGCTCCTGGAGACATCCAATTTACAAAGGCCACAATCAATCTATGTGTTGTGTAGTGTAGAAGCACACTTATTTTCAATAAATTTATGAGCAACACTGACATGAGAATCAATCTATGTGCAGTGTAGAAGCACACTTATTTCAATAAATTTATGAGTAGGATTGACATGAAAGTAATATGAGTGTACCTTGTCTGAGGAAGTTGCTTGAAATCTGTGGATTGTCACCAAATTAGCCTTCATCTATGATGTTTCCTATTATGTGGTTGAGTCCATTGGGGAAGCTACAACTACTTCCATCGTTGTGTGATCATTTACAAGTTTCGGGCCAACCGGAGCTACTAGTTTTCGATCCGGAACTGATAGCTTTGCAACTTGAACTCAATGAGAAAACCCTTGCCTTCACTTAAACTTATTTTGCATCTATTGTTGGTGAAACTAAATAAACGGGTTCAACTTATGTTTTAGCCTTGTTACAGTCTCCCTAACCTTTGTTTTTGCATATGTTTCTATGTTTTTCATTGCTTCCACCTTTGTTACTTATGTTGTTATTTATGCATATGCCTATGTCCTAGCCTTTGCCTTTGCTAGTGATGGCTCTCGATCTCTATCTAAACCTACCAGAGCGCCTGGTCATAGACTTAGAAATGCCATCCAGCGGCATTTGGCAAAGGCAGAGGTATACCAGAGCCACTTGGCAACTGGGAAATTCACTTTTTGTTTTATTTCAAACCATAAGTTTTTTTTTTTTTTTTTTTTTTTTTTTTTTTTTTTTTTTTCGGGTAACCTTTTTTGTTTTTGTTTTGGTAAATTAGGCTAGTCTATATTAATTCGAAAAGAGAAACAATACATATGCTATAGGCTAGGTTGGTAAGTTGCGCTTAACCAATACCAGCCATAGTTGTGCGGTTTCAGGGCTGCCTCCGTGGAGGAAACCAGCCCAGAAAATACTTGAACTACAAAATGCACAGTAGCGCTGGTGTATCCAGAAATTACAAACTGTGCAGAAGCATAAGTATAACTTGAGATTCCGTGATAATAACATGCATGACAAAAACCAAGGAAGAACTGAGTAGCTTCGCAGTCCTTAGTCTTCAGCTTCATCATTATTGTCTAGTTCTTCCTCCACTATGGGGCAGGCGTACGCTTGCGCAGCCACTTCCTATGTATTAGTGGGTGGACGCGTAGATTTGGGGACCGGTGCGCAGAGGATGGGAGCCACCGGATAATCTGTGTCAGGGACACGCATCCAAGTGCCTTCAGAATCCATAATCCATACATCTGATTCATTGTCCTCATCCTCCTGAGCTGGCAGAGGGTCAATCTTGCGAGGCGAGGGGTGCTCCTGATGTGCGATGGTAGACTTCAGAGGTCCACATCTACCTCTCTACGGAGTTGCACCGAGGCCTCCTCCTCCTACTCAGGATCAAGGCTCTGTCTAGCGTAATTGCCTAAGGAGGAGCCTTCAACAGACTCCAAACGATTTTCCATCCCACGATGGTAACGACCGAGGAGTGCCCCTCTCTGCCCTCCACGGATGGTTCTTTGACGGAACCTAGGAGCCATGGCTTTCTGAAGTAGATGAGTGATGGAGATGGAAGGATGCGCAGCATGGGGAGAGGAACAAATCAGGGGAAAAGCAAGTGGACAGGGGGAACGATGAGAGGGAAAGCACAGACTAATGAGTGTGCACAAACAATTGAAACTGGAGGGACAAATGGAGCTAGGATAAGAAGCATAGGCTGGATAAATCATAGCCCAAAGAAGTCTGTGCAGCGCAGCTCTAGGAAGAGGGTTGCACAGCGGGTTGGTGGCGCAGGAGGGCAAGAACAAAATCAACAAGAAAGACTGAAGGAATTGATTGTGTGTCTCTTTATTCTGAGGGGTCTTCCTCTTAAAAGGTTTGTGACACATTCGAGGGGGTAGGTCATGATTGAGCCTCGCACGCAGTTGCGTGCCATAACCAATTTCATGAGCGGGCTCGAGTGAAGAGTTATGGTTGATTGGCATATCAATCCAAGTAATCATTTAGGATGATTGTTGCAGAGAGGTACCCTGGAGGGGGTGACATTGTCCAAGCGTATCTTCATCATGCCTTATCCCATTCATCTCGTGCAGATGGTTACCGGTTTGAAAATCCACATCGGGTGAGGACCTGTGTTGTAGATCTTCATCCTCCTAGGCGTGGGAGAGATGATTATCATTCGTACTCCTGCTATCACCCGCATCCGGGGAGAGAAGATCCTTTTGAATGAGAGTATGGCATTCTTGTCTTAAACAATCATCCTCTACCTGGGTAAGGTTGGAATGATACAACTCTCTATGGCTTTCCACCCTCTTGTTCACAAGGAGGTCTGCAACTGAGTTTGATTTCCTTCGCACATGGAAAAAAGTAATGGCTCTGTGATTGTGTATCAGATGTTCCAGAAGCTTGCGCCTGTGGGCTAGCCTCCAGCTGGTAGATACTTGTGTGGACGTCGTACCATGGAAAATTCTTGCGGCCGCCATAGTGATGATTTGCGAGTCTCCCTCCATTTCCAAGGGGAAATAGTGAAACTCAATTGCGATGTGAATACCCTGGATGAGCCCCTCCATCTCCTAAGAATTGTTGTTATCCCACCCCATATTACCATAGTAAATCCGAAGTGGCTCACCTTGAGAGTTCCTGAGAATACCTCTCAATCCTACATTTCTGGGGTTTCCTTTGGACGCACCATCGAAGTTACATTTGAAGAAGCCATTTGGGGGGGGCTTCCATTTTTCAGGGGCATGGATTCTTCTGACACTTCTAGGGTTGATGTCCAGGGGGGTATTTACGCTCATGTGCCAGTTATTCCATATGTGGCGCTCCGCAATAGAGGTAGGGAGATCCTCGTGGCTCCATGCATCTAGGGCCATTGTTTCATTGAGGTTGTCATGTATCCTTGCCCAGAGTTGATCTGAGGTGGATGCTTTGTCTTTGAAGATTCAGTTGTTGCTTTCCTTCCATATGTTCCAGATAAGAATGCCCAGAATTATCTATTAGAGTCTGTTCAGGAGGGTGTTGGAGTAAGGGTTGTTCGTCCAACTACTGATGGTGTTGATGATGTTTCCCCTTTCTCTATTGGTACTGATACAAGCATAGGAACCAGCATACGTAACTAAACATCGGTCAGAAAAGACATTACTCGCATTAACATAATGGAAAAGGAGTGGAACCATAATCATAGTCATCTATTAAAGTGGTAAACGAATAGAAGTTACAACCAAGTTCTGACGCTGCAGCCTCCTTCGCGCGGGTCTCCGGTCGTCCACGTCTCGCAAAGCTCGCCGGGGGAAAGGGAAACCTCTCCAGAGTCTCGTGACAATGGTCTCCTTGCTCGAATGGGCCTTAAGGAAAAGGAAGGATTCTTTTCAGCACAAAGGCACTTGTGAATAGGAGATGCAAAGCTTCAGCACTTCAAGACTAGCTTGCCATGGATCTGAGCAAGCTTATATAGATGGGGAAGGAGGGAGTTGGGATCCCTATTATTATGGGATTGGCCCTATCAACAAGGAAGGTTCCATAGAAGGTGGAAAAACTACTTCCCTTCCATAGAACTCCCGTAGCCAAACCTCCCAACTCAAGATAGGCAGTGGTTGTGAGTTTGTTTGAACTCAACTTCCGCCATCCATATATAAAAAACAGTCCCTAAAATGGGTGGCGCGATTGCTGCTCTATGACAGAGCGCCAAGTGGCGCGACCTCTTTACAGGATTTCCCTGAGTGGCGCGAGTACTGAACTGTCTACCCGCGCCAATGCAAAAAGAGCTGTTTTTCATGGATTTTGCAAGGAGATGTCTCAAGGGGAAATGAAGCTCATACTCGGAGGGATGCATTGATGATGTTTTCAAGGCATGACAGTGTTCACAGGTCACATAATGGGTCCTCCATTGTGCGGGACGAGGAATGGTAGGGACGGTGACAAATTACTGTGTAACAGATGCCCCCTAAAGCATGAGGCCCGAGAGAGAGAGGGGTGAAATGCTTTACGAGAACATGTCCAACTGAAGGCCCGCCGTCGGAAAACCTGCACAGACAGATACAACTGATATCTCAAGTACATGATGTGTATATATGGTATGGACGCAGCCATCCGAAACAGAGTATGCTATAATCCGGATCCAAGGTATGGGCGCAGCCATCCAACTAAGATCAAACAAATAGACTCAGGTATGGTCGCAGCCATCCAATCAGTGAGTCAGGTACATAATGATAAAAATCCACAATCGCAGCCTGGATTACAACAGACACAATCCAGGGTCTTGCGCTCCATCTCGACCCAAATAAGTACAAGTTCTAGCATGCGAATGTGTGAGCTGATGTCGAACATGCAAGAACATCGCCTGATTACCAGCCAATAATGAAAGCCGTTAACAGACGCGAGAGGAACCACCAATAATGACAATGGTCCTCAAGGTACTAGAGGTACAATCTCCGGCGTGTGAATAAACGAGCTGACGTCGAACACCCACAGAATCATTCGATCGGAGGCCAATGATGCGAACCTCACGTCGAATGCGACGAACCTGCCATTGAGGCATGCAGGCTCCAAGGTACCATCAGGAGTCTCTAGACCAACTTCCTGGATAATGAGTTGAAGTCGACAGGAAGTGACCTTGATCGAAGGTGGGCCATAATGATTCCCACATCATCGACACGAGACAGAGGAACATAATGTTTTGTTGTGAATTAGGATCATATGAGAAACAGAGGAAGGTTGATATTCGCAGAGGCCAACTTCTCTTGAACATATAAACGGCACGGCAATGGACTTGGCAGTATTTGACATCAACAGATCAACGGTCATGGCGACGAGGCAGTGAACAGATGAGAGGTCAAAAGAGATTACCCAAACCCATGGAAGCAAAGTGAAACAACGAGATGAGATGTCCCCAGCCCGACACGAATGCAGACAAGTGCCATGTTCAAGAGCGACATACTGCCGACGATAACGACGATGGTTCCATTTTTCCCCCACCATTTCTGGCGAGTACCTCTTTATTTTTACACAAGCTTGAAGAGGATACCATATGCTTGTCATATAAGTCCACCCTTCGGGCGAATCCATCCTAGTACATTTAACGAGCCCTAGGAAGGAGCGACTCGAATAACGTCATTTCGACTGGATCCGATGTCATCAGGGTTTAACGAGTCTGACAAAGGAGGAACTCGGCGTCTTTTCATGTTTAGAGAGTTTGAAAAGACAGCGGAAAAGAAAACTCCACAGGTCCCTTTTCGTAAATAGTTCCCCAGATCCGAAAAGGTAGAAAACAATATCAGGGAAAACCTCCTAGTCGCGATAGGCTAGGGTATTCCTTTTTCGTAATCGATCCATCCCAGCCCGAAAAAGGGTTAAACTTATACTGGGTGAATGTCGATTCGCGTCCATTTTAACGAGATCGAAACGACAAGGGCCTCGGCAATCTTTTCATATTTAGAGAGTTAGAAAAGAGCTGAAAGATGACTCCTCCTGGAGGAACGAGTGGTATAAAGGGTAGCAACTGGTTCCGGTAATGGTGGAACTGCTCTGAACAAATAAAGGTCGAGAGGTTGGCTAACAAGACCACTCATAGCAGCGGTTCCTCAGGAACGGGTAAAACAACCAAGTGAAGGCATATGATCGGCCAAGCAGATAGTGACAATGGAGTGAGAAAACCAAGGCTCATCTGGTAAAAACAGGCTGATAAAATGGCAATCACAAGAGGTAAAATAGGCAAGGTTTCATTTTTACACAAGCTTGAAATCAGGAAACTTTGCTTGAAGCTGGTTTCATTTTTACACAAGCTTGAAACAAAGATAAACTATGCTTGAAACCGGTTTCATTTTTACACAAGCTTGAAACGGAAACAAACTATGCTTGAAAAAGTAAGCATGCCCCTAGCATGGTGACTCAATTCGAGGTACATGCCCCCCAAGCTTCAGTCCATATGAAAGGCAGATGGAGTGAAGGTTCAAGTTACGAGATCAAGAGAAAGACTCGACTGGGATTTTACGAGAACTTATCAAAGACTCGAATTGAACAGGAACGTGTTTCATTATTTTAACGAGGTTGACACATTAAAAGAACTATCCTCAGACACCCTTGTTTCATTTTTTAAGGAGCTTGACACAAGACAAGGAACTCTGCTCCGACAACCTTGTTTCATTTTTTAAGGAGCTTGACACAAGACAAGGAACTCTGCTCCGACAACCTTGTTTCATTTTTAAAGGAGCTTGACACAAGACAAGGAACTCTGCTCCGACAACCTTGTTTCATTTTTTAAGGAGCTTGACACAAGACAAGGAACTGTGCTCCAACAACCTTGTTTCATTTTTTAAGGAGCTTGACACAAGACAAGGAACTCTGCTCCGACAACCTTGTTTCATTTTTTAAGGAGCTTGACACAAGACAAGGAACTGTGCTCCAACCGACTTCATCATAATGAACAAGAAGTCATTGCTTCCAAGAGTTCCACACCAGATGGGAGGAAATCATCCTGGAAGTCAGGACCCAATGCCCCCAGCACTCGATGCACGACGGCATCATCACTGAGCACAGGCACGGGGTAAGTAGCCACATAGTTGACCTGCGGCGGGGCAGATACAACGGGTGGATAGAAACCAGGAGGGGGTGATGGCGGACCAGATGCTACATTGGGACCAAAGAACGACAGCTGATCAATGGTCACAATCCGTCCTTCATGTGGAAAACAGGCCACACGAAAAAGGGAGGAGACAAGCGCTCCCATGGCATAGGCGTAATCGCGCCCCAGGAGCAGATGAAAATCCAAGGGGCCTGGAACGACCATCACATCCATATGGACGGTTTTCCCTCCCAAAGTAATTGGTAACCTTGGAAGGATCCCCAATGGTTGACTGGTCCTTCTATTGAATGACAACAGATTCTGCGTAACAGGCGCAAGCGGTGGTGAACCGAAAGCTTGCCAGGTAGTTGAAGACAGAATACTAACAGACGCACCTTCGTCTATAATGGTGCTGGGTACAACCAGACCAAGAGCCTGCACTGTGAGCTCGAAAGGCACATAAGATGGAAGGCGAAATCCTGCAAATCGATTCCAGTCAAAGGAAGCGACCAAACTACTCGGAGGGGCTACCATCGACAAGCGAAGGTCTTCCCCTGATGTTACGGAAGCAGAAGCCTCCTCCATGACCTCCATCTCGAAGGTGGGAGGAATATCCTTCGTAGTCTCCATCATGGGAGGCAGAGGAGCAGCTTCTTGAAGCACAGGGACAGGAGAATCTCTCTCCAAGTCTGAAGAATCTGAAGAAACCAGAAGAACATGAGGGTTATGGGGTCCACTCTCAACAGAAAAGACCTGGTGCACCGCAGATGGGGCCAGTTCAACCGATCCCACGACCAATGGTTGGTCGGGAACGGATTCCTGAATCTGAATTTCTGGAGGAGTGGGGTCGACCAAGGATGACCCTTGACCAATCACGGCATCAGCCGGTGAAAGACTCAAAGAAAGCTGTTTATAACCAGCGGGGAGGCGTGGTGTAGAAACAGTCAGGTTTTCCAAGACTCGCTTGGCTTCATCCATATAAGGACAAAGGTGAATAGCATGGTGCCCTTCACACAACTTACAGGGATTGGTGATCTTACCCTGCTTCTTAGGAGCCTTACCAGTGCCCCCAACCTGACTTCCGGAAGCCAAAGACAACGGTGGGCGACCGTTGGACCATACTTCGAGTACCTTGGGAATGCCAGGGCAGTCTCGAAGAAGATGGTCTCCCGTGCACAACATGCAGGGGAACTTGACTTTCCGAGGAGGGTTGGAAGGGTTATCAAGTGGAGACGTTTCAGGAGCAATAGCAGCACTTTTAATCTCTCGCTTATCAGACTTCTTCTTCTTTGTCTTCTTCTTCTTCTTAGCCACCTGGTTACTCGAATCCAGACTTTCACCAGGCGAAGAGGAGGAGGAGGACTCAGAAACAGGCGAAGAAGGGGAGAGGTCCACCTTAGAATCAACATGATGTGGTTCGGGTGGAGGAACTGATTGACCAGTAACGGAGTTATTCGGAACGACAGAGGTTGAGAACAACCAAACAGGCAACCCAACAGTTAACCCAGGAAGGGACAACGTTGCCATATAAGGAGCACCAACATTTCCAAAAGGAGGAACATGACCAGGATTCCCTTCTGAAGGGATTCCTTGGTTGGTAAACTCTGAAAAAGTTGCCATCAAACTCAAAACCACACACGGGCTGAAAACGAGTTTAAGACACACGATCAAACGGCCAACAAGCAATATCTAAACGGGTGTGTAATCGTGGGAGATTGATTTTACCACATTGGAAAATAAGAAGTTCTACCGTTTCATATTTTAAGAGTCGAGAAACGATAAAAAGATGACTCTATCTCTTTCAGAGTTGACACAAGCGTGAAAGGACAAGCGCTTGACGGTCTTTTCAAGTTTAGGGAGTCAGAAAAGACCAAATGACTGCTCAGGAAAAACTAGGCACAAAGGGTGTACCAAATATCCGTGAACTGCAATATACACCTAGGTTTCAAAAATGAAACAGAAATCGACCAAGGACTTTCCGTACGTGCAGGTAGTCTCCCCGAATGCTGTGTTCGGTGTATCACGGGTATAGGGCGGCAGACTCGGCTTCCTGTGGATAAAGGATTGAAAACCTATGGGGGTCTCCCTTTATATACGCGACGGTACGGGGAGCACGAGTCCGTACTAGTGCTGTCTAAAGCCAACAGGCGAACGACAGCTGCTAGGTTTAACGACGCCGGAACACGTCTCTAGCCTAGACCTTCTAAATATGTTGCGTTAAGTTCCAATGTTGCCTTAGGTTAATTGAATGAATTTCACAGTTGATCTTCAATTAAGTTTCAATTTCCAGGCCTTATCGTATGTAGTGTCTCCTAAATGCAAGCTATATGCCACGATGCAACATTTCGTTCGATGAAAACTAGTTAAATGAGAGTTGAGAGCTTTAATACAAACGAAATGAACGGAATACAAACAAGAATGTCTCTAATTCAACTAATGCAATTGCACATTTTTCATTCAAACACTAATCACTAGTGATACGGAAAAGATGACAATTTGCACTAATTAAAAAAAACAAAAGAGATTATATTTTTTTTTTAAAATTTTCAATGTCTAATGGCTAATGTACACTGAAAACAAAAGGAACAATTAGAGAAATGATAACTAAGAGAGCAAAGCAAACAACATTCACTCACCAAGCAAGCAACCAAATCTCTAAATCGACCCAAAGTCTCTCAAATCGAAGAAAGACTCAAAAACACCCCAATGGACCGTGTGATCTGGGTCCAAAGCAAGGGCAAACGGATCCTGAATGAAAGAACGAACAATCACTCAAAAGACGCAACAAAACAATCAAAGACTGCTAAGAGGGCATGGAGGGTTAAGCAACAAGTCGACAGGACAATCAAGACACCAAAGCTCCCAAGGAGGGCTCGATTCACTATGCCACTAGATTCCCTAGGGCTCAAATCGTGAAACCGATAGATAGAGGCAAACAACCAAAGGATAGCGGTGAATTCCAGTCAAACCAGGCTCCAATGCACTCAAACAATCAGGAAATCAAGAAGAAAAGTATTGGTCAAGCTCAGAAAGCCAAAAATTGAAGAAATTCAAAAAGTCACAGGGGTGGCGCGACTGTGGCCTTGAAACTAGCGCCAGAGGCCGAGTGGCGCGAGACAGACAAATGCAACACGCGCCAAGTGGCGCGACTGTCAGGTAAAAAACCGCGCCAGTCGAATTCTTCAATGAAAACTAAAAAACAAACTAATCTGAGAAAAGACCAACACAAGCTAAGCAAACCACAAGGCTAAAATAATGAAAGAACCCAACCCAGAAGGTTCATCAAGCAAGGAGAAACAATCAAAGCGAACCGATCATAAACGAGACAAGGAAAACCGGACGGCTCCCCAGCCGAGTCGCCAATTTGTTGGGAAGGTAAATCCCCTCTGCGGACAGAGGCGATCCCTACTAGCCCAGCAGGGGTCTAGCAACAAACAAACAATGCTATGACGCAGGCTCCTAGTTACGAATGAAAGATTTGGGATAAGAACCTACCTGGATTCCGGCGCTCGATCTGAAAAAGAGATGCCCCCGTCCTTCAGTCCTGGCAGATCACAATCCTTCCACGATCTCCGTGGATGAACACCTGCACACAGAAAGAACAAACAGATACAAGCATAGGAACTAGCATACGTAACTAAACATCGGTCAGAAAAGACATTACTCGCATTAACATAATGGAAAAAGGAGTGGAACCATAATCATAGTCATCTATTAAAGTGGTGAACGAATAGAAGTTACAACCAAGTTCTGACGCTGCAGCCTCCTTCGCGCGGGTTTCCGGTCGTCCACGTCTCGCAAAGCTCGCCGGGGGAAAGGGAAACCTCTCCAGAGTCTCGTAACAATGGTCTCCTTGCTCGAATGGGCCTTAAGGGATAGGAAGGATTCTTTTCAGCACAAAGGCACTTGGGAATAGGAGATGCAAAGCTTCAGCACTTCAAGACTAGCTTGCCATGGATCTGAGCAAGCTTTTATAGATGGGGAAGGAGGGAGTTGGGATCCCTATTATTATGGGATGGGCCCTATCAACGAGGAAGGTTCCATAGAAGGTGGCAAAACTACTTCCCTTCCATAGAACTCCCGTAGCCAAACCTCCCAACTCAAGATAGGCAGTGGTTGTGAGTTTGTTTGAACTCAACTTCCGCCATCCATATATAAAAAACAGTTCCTAAAATGGGTGGCGCGATTGCTGCTCTATGACAGAGCGCCAAGTGGCGCGACCTCTTTACAGGATTTCCCTGATTGGCGCGAGCACTGAACTGTCTACCCGCGCCAATGCAAAAAGAGCTGTTTTTCATGGATTTTGCAAGGAGATGTCTCAAGGGAAAATGAAGCTCATACTCAGAGGGATGCAATGATGATGTTTTCAGTGCATGACAGTGTTCACAGGTCACGTTATGGGTCCTCCATTGTGCGGGACGGGGAATGGTAGGGACGGTGACAAATTACTGTGTAACAATGTCCCACAATTCATTAGAGGTAGGGCATTGGTCCATCAGGTGGTCGATGGTTTCCAAGTTTTCCTAGCATAGAGGGCATCTAGAGTGTCCTACAAACCCTCTCTTCATAAGATTCTCCCATGTGAGGATGCATCGTTTACTAAGCATTCATAGAAAGTTGGCTACTTTAGGCCATAGATTGGCCGACCATATCTTTTTCCAGATGAGATTTGTTGGATCTGGGTTCTGTTGATGAAGGAGGTTGTAAGCTTCCTTGGTGGAGTAGTTGCCACTTGGCATGTGACCCCAACGAAGGATGTCAGGTCCTGGTTGTATTATGATTTTTCTTTTAGTGCTTAGTTCCTCCCAAATGTCAGTGTGACTCTCATTGTTCCAGTCATCTTGCCATATGTCCGTGTGTAGCCAGTTCTTGTATCCTTGGGTTGTGTCCTCAGTCCAGAAGTCCTACACAGTCTGCCTTTGCCTGGATTGTAAAGTTGCACTCTACACTGGTCTGAGGAAGATGGAAGATAGTCTTGGTAGTTGCTGCTAAGAGTCCTCCCAGAATCTTGCTTGAGTGCCGCTGCGCAACTCCTAGAAGTCGTGGCTCTGTATCATCTGCTTTCGGCTGCTTTCCAGATTTGGGATCCTCCCGGCTCTATGTTGAATCTGATAAGGTCCTCCTTGGGCCATGAATGAGCATACTTGGCAGCCCACATGTTAGCCCATGGAGTGTGGGGGTTTGAGACCCATTTCCACCAGATACTAGCTCCCATGATGTTGTTGCTATGCTCAGGGTCACGTAGCCCTAGACCCCCATGACTTTTTGGTGTACACACTTCCTTCTAGTTGACTAAAGCCCATTTGTTTTTCTCTTTGGTACCACCCCATAGGAAATATATTTGCAATTTGCGCATGGCCATGAGGACCCATTTGGGGGCTACCAGGACCAAGAAGAGGTAAATGGGGAGGGACTGCATAACTGATTTGATGAGAACCAAGCGGCCTGCTATATTGAGAGTACGATGGGTCTAGTTGGATAATCTGGTTTCCATTTTTTCCAGCAGAGCTCACGCAAGAGGAGTGATTAATGGCAGTGTCAGTGAGAGGGGCTCCATGGTATTTGGAGGGTAAGGATGCGATGGAGAAGCCTAAGATGTGGGAAATGTTGTGCTGAGATAGAGTGGGGGTGTGGAAGAAAAATATTTGTAATTTTTCAGGGTTGACCTCGGTACCATAGGCTTCAGAGAAGGAATCTAGCAGAAATTTGAGGGTACGGACTTCCTGGACCGAGGGGTAACCCATGATCATGATGTCATCCACAAATTGTTGATGGGAGGAGGGGCGCAGGTTGTGGAGGGGTATACCGTGCATAACACCTGAATGGATGGAGCTTTTGAGAAGGCAACCCAACCCTTCAGCCATTATGATGAAAATGAAGGGTGAGAGAGGGTCCCCTTGTCTGATTCCTCTTGAGGGGTTGAAGGTTGCAGAGGGTATACCGTTGACCAAAATGGAAAGAAACAAAGAAGTCATGAGGCTCATGATCTAGTGTACCCAGGTATGGCTGAAGCCGAAGGCTATAAGGACATTTTTGATACAGTCCCAGCTAAGTTTGTCAAAAGCCTTGGATAGATCGATTTTTAGGAGCTTACCAGGTTTTTTGGAGGTTTTGAGAGAATGTATGACCTCGTGGGTTAGGATGATGCCATCGAGGATTTGCTTGCCTTCAACATAGCATGTTTGCTCCGGGGAGATGATCATGGGGAGGAGCTGCTTCAGCCTGTTAGCAATAACTTTTGGAGATTATTTTATAAATGACATTGCAGAGTGCTATGGGCCTGTACTTACTTGGGGAGGTTGTGTTGTCTTATTTTGGAACCAGAGTGATGAAGGTGGCATTAAGCGCCAGAAGAAGCCAGTGAGTGGTGCGCGATTCCTCCACTACGTCCCAGACTTCGTCTCTGATGGTGTCCTAGAAGAAGTGGAAGAAGTTGGTGGTAAATCCATCAAGGCTTGGAGCTTTTCCGACTTTTAGCTGGAAGACTGCATGTTCCACCTCAGCAAGAGTGGTGGCTTTGAGCAGCATCCGGTTGTGTTCTTCCGTAATCAACTTAGGAATGTGCAGTGTGATTTTTCCAATAGCCTCATGCCTTTGATGATTGGGTTCTTGTAGAATGTTCTTGAAGTGGTTGCGCAGCTCCTCCGTGATGTCCTTTTGATTTTCCAGCCGCTCTCGATTTTGGCTTTTGAGGACAGTGATTATGTTATGCATCCTATGTTGAATAGTGGAGCGGTGAAAGAATTTTTTGTTTCATTCTCCCTCTTTGAGCCAACAGATCCTTGATTTTTGTCTCCATAGGATTTCTTCCTGGCTCCTTCTTTCTTCCATCTAAGTTGATAATATCTTCTCTTGGTTTTCTGACTCGGTTGAGCGTCCTTCCTTGATGATTGTTTATTGAAGCTTCTTCATTTTTTCCTCCATCTCTCTTTGATATTTGAAGATATTGCCAAAGGTGAATTTATTCCAAACCTTCATTTTACCTTTGAGCATTTTCAGCTTTGTCTGGAACTAGAGCATTTTAGTACCTTGCGGAGGTAATAGGGAGGACCACCAAGTAGAGACCATTTCCGTGAATCCTCGGTGTCAGAGCCAGCAGTGTTCAAAGCGAAATGGTTTGGGAGTGTGCTTACCTGGTCTTAACCATTGAAGTTGTATTGGCCAATGATCAGAACCTGCAGCGGGGATGATGGTAGCTGCTATACCCCCCCCCCCCCCCCCCATACATATGAAATCTTCCGTGATGAGGAACATGTTTAGTCTGGAAGTTATTTGGTGGGTGCCACCTCTTCTATTATTCCAGGTGAAGACTCCATTGGAGGTTTGAAGATCAATAAGGTGGTTTTCTTGGATGAAGTTCTTGAATCCATTACTGTCCAAGTCAAGATGCATCCTTCCTCCCTTCTTTTCCTGTAGATTTTTTATCATTTTGAAATCTCCTCCCAGGAGCCAAAGTGGAAGAGATATGTGTTTATTGAGTTCAATTATGTTGTCCAGAAGCTCTGTTTTCTGGTGGAGATCCTGGGGAAAGTAGACATTCATTAGCAGGCCATGGATGTCTATGTCAATCAGGTGAAAGTTGGCCTAGATGAACTGCCTATTGGCATGATAATTCTCTAGGGAGATGATTTGGGGGTTCCATATGATTGCCAGTCCTCCAGATGCTCCATTGGCATCTACCACTATTGTATTGCATCCTTTCCATATCTTTTTGAAGATTGTTTCCAGAGTGGAGCTGGAACATTTGGTTTCTTGCATGTAGAATATTGCAGGGTGTTCCTTAGTAATTATTTTCTTTATTGTCCTATGCTTAGTGGGGTTGTTGAGCCCTCTTATATTCCATGAGATGATCTTCATTAGCGCGAGGGAGGGGGTGTTTGGTAGTGTAGGCATAGAATCTTGTTAACTTGGGGAATCACCTAGAATCCACCATTTCTTTGCCTAATTCTACTGTTCTTTGCAGCGTTGTTTTCCCACCTCTTTTGTGGGACTCTTTCATGAAGTATTTTGTATTTATGAGCGTACCCCCTGAATGGCCAAAGAGGGGAGCTGCTACGCTCGGGTAAGGATTTCTTCCATCTTTTGGACCTACTGCTCAGATATTAATCTGAAGTCCTTCTTACTGGAAGCATCCTCTAACCCTATGAGATCCAAGTCCTCAAGGTCAATTCTTTCTGGATCTTCCTCCATGGCTTTTGGGATCGTCTCCCTCACCTTTTATTTTCCCTTCGACACAGGATTTTACCCTTCAAAGCTCAAGGTTTGAGGTTTCAGATTGGTATCTGGTGGGACCTTGTTCTGTTGTGCCTTGGAGGACTGGGTTTGCTCCTTTGAGGTGCGCCCGACTTCATTGTCTGGTTCATTCTCGTTCTCATTCAGCTGATTTAAAGCGGCGAAGCTATTGCTAGTCGCAGGTCCTTTTTTATTCTGGTGAGAGTTAGTTATCTTGTTGTGCCTTTTCTTGCTTGCTACCTTCATGAATCCTTTTAATGCTTGATCATTGGATTCATTTTCAACCGCCACTTTTTTGTTTAGAGGGCAGTCTCTGAAGAGATGCCCATGTTGGTGACACCTCTTGCATCTGAAAGGAATATGCTCATAATCTACAGTTTGTATCCATTCAAAGTCTTCATGCAGCAAACTTACCTCGCCTGGTAGTGACTCTGACTCTGCTATGTTCATGTAGATGCAGATTAAGGCATAAGCTGCGTAGCGGTTGATCTTTGTCTCCTCTTCTATCTTGGCGAATTCCCCTACGGCGTTGCCTATATCTTTGAGGGTCAGCTTATCCCAATAGTCCTAGGCAAGGGAGTAGAGTCGAATCCAGACCAGAGCCCATGTAAGATCTTTTTTGTTGGGGTTGAACCGCTCTGTCCAATGTCGGAGGTATAAACCTGCAGAGTTGAAAAAATAGGGTCCTCCATCCATGATCCTATTTTTGTCTTCAATGCATGTAAAGAGCACATTGAAGAAGCCCTTAGCACACAACTAAAGGTCAATGTGGCCCTTAGGTTTCCACTTCAAAGCTATCCATCCTCGAAGGGATTTTTTAGTGGGCCAGAAACCCATGAACTTGCCTATCAACGCATGATCCTTCATGAATTGGATTCTTTCGTCGATGCAATGCAGTGGGAGCTCGATCATTGTTCGTTTGGGGTTCTTCGGAATGCATGTTGTTGATTATGTTCGCTTCTTCTGTTATTGATGTATTTTTCTACTGCCCTATAGGAGTCACCCCTAAGATGTCATGAGACGGGCCAGAGTTTTGTTGATTGTCGGTATCAGCCCCTGTTTCCGTCCCTGTGGGAGGTTGGCCTGTTATGGGGGGAGAAGTTGTCCCCTCACTAGTTTCAGTCATCGGTGTGCCTCAAGTCTGCCCAGGAGAGTGATTGCAGCCTAACGGTCTGGGGGGTGGGGGGGAGGTTTGCCTAGGGCGGCCTGAGCGGAAACCTCCAAACCCTAGGTCATGGCGGCCGCCCTGGTGCAGAGCTCTGCTAGGTCAAAAATCCCAAAGAAATTTTTGTAATATATATATATATATATATATATATATATATATATATATATATATATATATATATATATATTTTAAACACTAGGTTCAATCATTTTACGAACACAATCACGTTGTCTGGTTCTACTACTCCCTCATAAAAAACAACATCCTCCTTGAAAAATTCTTTGGATACCTAGCTTGCTAAGGGACTAGAATTTCATTTACATTGAGTTTTATAGCTAAGGTCAATCCCTCTGCAGAATTTGGTTGTAGAGGATGTGGGTACCTCACAATTTGCAAGTCGCTAGTGGAAAGCACATTAAAGGAATAATTAATTAAAAGGCCTTTGCATACTTTGGTTGTGGAGGATGGGGACTTGGGTGGAATTGATGATGTTACATATTTTTGGCTCCTATGTTGTTGGAGATGAGGCATCTCAGAAATTAGTTCATCTTTCAGATAGTTTCTTTTGCATGGTTTGTAAATAGGTTGAGTTGGGTTTTTAGCATTTAACTTGGGTGGAATTGCTGTTGTTACATTTTCTCAGGGCTAACAAGAGGAAGCACAGTGGGATTGTTCTATGGGCGAGAATGTGATGACCTCCCAACCCTAGATAAAGTAGCCCAACTGGTGAAGTCAATCACTGTCAAAAACATCATAATCTATGACTCTAATGTGCAGGTGGTGTTTGTTTTGTAACATACTGAACTTTTTCTCTAAAATATTTGCTTAAGATAAGAAACTATATATTGTTAAATTAGGAGATAAGAAAAATGTTTTTCATGTATTCAGGTTCTTCAAGCATTTTCCCACGCTGGCATTGAACTCATTATAGGGATACCCAATTCAGATTTGTTTGGTTTTTCACAGTATCAGAGCACAACAGACACATGGCTTACTAACAATATATTGCCATACTATCCTGCCACCATGATAAAATATGTAACTGTTAGGACCATAAGTGACTGAGAGCACAATTAATGTTACATCCCTTATCGTTCCTACAATGCTTAATGTATAGACAACTCTCAAAAAAACTGAACTCGACCAAAATTCAAGGCCTCTAGCACCCATGCACTTAGTATACTTTTTAGATCGTTTCCACAGGGCATTAGACAGTAAATATGCATATTTCCTTAGCCCCTTGTTGCAGTTTCTTGCTCAGACACAATCTCCCTTTATCGTCAATGTTTACCCGTACTATGCCTACAGAGATTCTCCTCACAAGGTGTCCCTGGACTAAGATAAATTGTTACCATGAAACCATAAGGCTTATTTTGAAGATCACATGTTTTCTCCTTGCCCAAAATTTCCATTCCGACTCCCACTTTGGCGACCTGGAAGAATCATGTCAAATGCATCTTTTGAACTGCTCTCACCAAGATTTCCCTTGCATTTTCCATGACCTTGGCATTCATAGCGACAACCATGGTGTATCGGTTTTGGATGCTTGTTCCTTGATTTTTCAGGGTTGGAATCAAGGTTGGACTCCAGGAACATAGCTCTCAAGTATATCCTCTTCACTGGCAAGTTCACTGTAACTACTTGAGGAACAGTTACCGGGTTTTTGGGTGCTTTCTCTATAGGCCATTCCTTTATTAGCTTAGAAGATTTAGTACTGTTGTTGACGTAAGTATTCATTGTAGCTCCCTTGGGGAAAGATTTTTTTTTTTTTTTTTTTTTGGTGTTGTTTTTGCTTCCAAACGAACCTCATTTTTATCACCCTGAAAAAATTTATATCCTCTATGGATATCCACCATGTCATCATCGTTCCTCTTCTGGGACTCTGAATCCATGGTGGCCCCTTTGTTCTCTCCTACCAAAGTGATCATTGTCATG
This sequence comes from Pinus albicaulis, assembly GCA_034641835.2. Taxonomy (NCBI): domain Eukaryota; kingdom Viridiplantae; phylum Streptophyta; class Pinopsida; order Pinales; family Pinaceae; genus Pinus; species Pinus albicaulis. Next base: position 106,475 of record JAXQQM020086091.1, on the reverse strand, counting down.
CCCAGTTCATCTATTGACATTTTTTCTTCACCCATAGAAGCCTTCCTTTGTGCATTCAGCTCAACAAGCCTACAAGCAAGATCAAAGACATCTATCGTTAGTTTATTTCTTAAGGACCTTCCCATTTCGGGAACTCCTGATCTTCGTTGCTTCATCTACAATTCGATCCCTCATAGTAATCACCTTTCCATCTTTATTAACATTCTTCAATTCAGTAGAAAACAATCGAGACACCTCAAGGTTGGTTGGCGTAGAGAATTCTTCCTTGTTGGTCCGTGCAACTTCTTGATCATTGGGTTATGTGTTCCCCATCCACGGTTGAGGCCGAGGTAAGTGAGTTACAAAAGAGGGTTGTCTACCAATCTGCATTCTGTCATCTACACTAGAAATTGAAGATTGCTTCTTCCTGGCGTCTGTAGCTTTAGTGCCTGACTCTGGTGTGGGCAGTTGTGGTTGAGGAGTTGCCCCTCCTCTATATTTTTGTCTACTAATCGAACTTCCATCTCTTAATTTGCTTATTGAAAATGAATTCAATGAATTCCCTGGATGAAACATTTTCCCTAATTCTTCAACCACAACCAATAGATTTTTGCAATGAAAATCCAATAGGGATATGATACTTACAATAGCAGAAAATACTTTATGAGGCTTATTGTGTTAACAAACTCAATGATTTATGTTCAAAATTTGTAATTAATAATTGTGCACAACACACAAACTTCAGATTTATAAAGTTGAAAACTGCACAATTGCTTTGTTTTATGGTGAAGGGCTATGTATGTACATGTATTGATGCTTAGCTTCATTTCAGAACCAAATATTTTTGTGAAAGAGGTTGTATGTAAATTTGTTGATGCTTAGCTTCCTTTCAAAACCAAAGCATCCATGAGCAGATTATGTTACAAGGAATCGTTTTAATCTCTCAATTATGGATTCTTGTATGTTTGAATGCAAAGAGCCGTGAAATTTACACATTTCCCACTTCAACCTCAGCATCTCACATGAACTACTATATCAAGCAAAGAAAATGGCAGTTCTCATGCCTTACGAGTTAAAAAGCCATGGGGAATCTTGCGAGTTTTTTTTAAATTCTTTCCTAAGTGGGCCTAGAATATGCTTTTTCCTAAGAATTACCAAAAACTTTTTATTTCTATATTTTTTTATATATCTCTGTTAGCATCCAAATGTTCACAAATTCAAACTTCCACATATTGTGATAATTTTATATTACTAATTATATTGTCGCTAATTTTATATTACTAATTATATTGTTCAGAAGGGTTGATGGTTGCCTTACCCATTGTGAGCAGAAGAGCAAACTTTCATGCTCAAAAAATGCTTGCATACACTTGGAACGTGTAAATATTGACATATTGCTTTGCAGTGACTCTGCCATAGGCTACACAGAAAGGTTACCCGTCAAGACCTTAGCTTTTAATATTAAATTGGCATAACTAACTTGATAAATAGTACAATGTCTGAATTTTTACTTCTTTTTTTTTCAATAATTCACTCAGCATTTATAATAAAGACTTCCTTGAAAATCACAGCTTGCAGAGTTATTCGGGTTAAAGTGTTGTCACCGTTTGCACAACTTTAATAAGCATTATATCTTTAGAAACAATCAGTTGAGATTTTTTTATTATCTTTTACATTACTTTACTATTATTTTATATTATTTAAATTAATTTTAGAGATTCACATTCATTTCAATTTAGATTGTCTAGATAGCAATACCTTATATTAACCATTAGATCATAATTCAAAAAAATTGAAATGATAGAAAATAATAATAAATATACTTTAAAATCATAAAATCGAGATGTTTCTAATTCCATGATGGATTTTGTATAGGATTATAATAATTACTTGACGAGGCTGCCTGGGTTCAAGAAAGACTCTTGCTTGATACAGGCTGGGAAACTAATGACAATAAGGTGGTGTGTCTGGGTTTTGTCGATGTAGGCGAGAAGTCAGTGGCATCAATTGTGTTTGGTACTTATCAGATGCAACAAAATCTCGTCCAATTAGATATTGCACGGTTAACATTTGATTTCTCTTCCAATCTGCTCTCCTTACATCAACAAACAAGATGTCCCAATTTCAATATGACAAATTCTCTGGAAGCAGGAATCCCTTCAAACATATAGATACGGAACATGAACCAAATAAACAACACGAGATATTTTTCTTTTCTACTTTCAAGTTAATGCAATAACATACTTCTCACTTGGCTACCAATAGTAACATCCTCGTCTCTGTAGAAGTTTTCTATAATATTGATACTCTTTATGTATTTCCTTCTATGTTGCCTTACGGTTTGGATATGACTTTGATATGTGAAGTATTATTAAGCAATTTTTTGGCTCTGATATGTGAAGTATTATTAAGAAATTTGTTGTCTCTGATATGTGAAGTATTATTAAGTGATTTTTTGTGTTTTACCTATCCAACTCATTTAAACACGAGTAACTACTTCTCTCATCACTAATCTTATTTTTGTTGATTTGTTCAGCCAATCCATCATCAGTCGGGGGTGGTAAGTGGCATTACTACGTTGTTCACAAAGTATATCTCACAGTAGGAGCCACCACCGCCCCCTCCCCCACCACACCCGCCGCCACTGCCAAGATAGGGGTAGGGATATAGTTGTGCTTGCCTCTGCATTCTGGCTCATTGATAGGCATTGTTTCTTTCTCAATTTATGGTCTTTTAGAACTACTCAAGCTAAGAAGCTAAACAATGCCTCTTTATACAAATATGTACATACAAACTACGAATTCTTGAATTAGAATTTGTGTTTTTCTAAAGATAAAACAGGTGTCGTTTTTCAAAGTTCTGTTTTTGTAAATAAGGCTAAGAATTGTTGTTCTGTACATAATTAGGAATAAGAATTTTTAGAATTTGTTTTTAATTTTTCTAAAGATAAAACATGTACCTTTTTCACCATTCCTTTTGAGAATTAGATTTATCTAACGTAGATATAATCTATGGGGTAGAAAGAGATCGATCATTCAGTCAGGCAAGTAGTTGATAGAGCAGGAAGATAGATCAAGCATAGCAGGTAGGTAAGCATGTTTTGGTGCATGAATTTTTCTCTCTGGTTCATGTGCTTAGCATCAATAGATTACTTCTAGCAACGTATTTTTGTTATGTAAATTTGGTGTATGAGGAAAGAAGTAGATGGGCAAGATCTTCAATATTGATTCTTTTTTGTGAAGGCAAGGAATTGCTTGAATTTTGTGTCTATTGAGGTTGCCTTTATCACACAATTTCTAAGCCACATGCTTTATCTAATGAAACTGTGCTTGTTGTAACACCATTCCTGCATGAAACTGTGCTTGCTGTAACACCATTTCTACTATGTGAATATGTTAGTTAAGGCAAAAATGCTTGGGGTTTTAAAGGTTTTGGAGCAATTTTGTCAACTTCTTAATAAATCTGCAGATTCTAAGTGGGTCTCTATATTCCAATTGTCTTACTAGAGTAGATTAGCTATGTCAACAATCTTACAGTAGATAAACTATGTCAATAATCTTCCTAGATTCTAAGTGGGTCTCTATGTCATGAACCCAACAACCCCCTGTGGCAATTGATGGCCTTTATTCTTGTCATCATGCCCTTCGGTAGGGACTAGTTGCTCAGCAACCCACCTTGTTTTAATTAGGGTTTGTAGTATTTGCATGACCTCTAACATTATCATTACTTAAGAGAGGATGAAATAATTATGAATTTAGTTTGAATGAGTGACCATAAAGGCCTCATATAACTATTCGTTTTATTATTTTAATTAGGTTTTGTAATATTTTTATTACCTTTAACATTATCATGGAAAGAAACTTGGAAAGAAAGTTTTCTATCTTAGGAAAAAAAAAAAAAACGATTTAAAAGGTATCATAAATAGTAACACTCAAATTTCACAATGAATAAAATATGTGAAAATAAAGTAGTGTTTACTTTCAATTTTTTTATAGAAATTAAATTTGGTAGATCTTGTGTTATGAGATATACAATAGTCTAAGTCAAAGCACAATGAGTAGATTTGTATTAGAGTGAAAGGAACTTATAACTAATATGCTTCGCTAAATGATAAATTATCTTCTTTTTTTGTAAATATGTCCACGATTTTCTATTGATAACTGAGGAAATTACATGAAGTATTACATCGTAAAGTTTTCAGAAACTTGACTGATCGAGATTGAACAAAATTTCTCATTCTAGATACAAAAAATAAGGCATGGCGAGCATTTGTCTTGGCCCAAAAAATAGGGTGTCTCGCATCATATATAAACACTTGAACCAGGTCACCCTTTACAAAAAGATAGCATGAGATGACTAAAATAAACATAAGGATACCACAGAAGATAAACTAAACACCACGCAGTATAGTAAAAAATTGAGAAAGACATAAACTAGGCAAAATTGACATTGATAGTATTGAGAGGAATTGCATTAATGGTTGCATCCTCTTCCTCATGTCCATTAGAGTCAGTGTCAGAGTTTGAAGCGATGTACCATTCCACTCAGGTCAGCCTTACCACTATGTCATCCAAGTTGTATCTAATGTCCCGCATGATGCGCTTAATTTCTTCTTGACTTGTGAAGAGTTGAATTATCAACTTGCTTATCATGGATAACCATGCTAAGAAATGTCTCCATTTGGCGATGGTGAGTGATTGAATGAAGAAAATGGATTTGTATTTTCCTAAATTTTCCTGGATCTAGTACCCATTTGAGGTTACCTCTGCTTATCTCAGAATCTAAGAAATATTGGCAATTGCCAAATTCCTTAGCTTCCAACTTTAGAATTTATTTCCTGACCTCCAGGGGAGCAGCCCCAAAGAAATTTTCCATTGATTCCCAACCAAACAATCTCATGTCTGGAGGAGGATTCACCTGTCACTCCACCTCGTCGGGTGGACAATCGTTGTCACGACACTATATATAACTTGAAAACAAAATAATTGACCACTACCACCAATGCACGGGATAAGACCCCAACAATATCACAGAGGGAATGTAATTCTACCTGGGCACTGAAGTAGGAGTTGACTACAGAGCAAGGGATTAAGGTAAGAGTTTGGAGAGCTAAGGGAAGCTTATGAGACACTGCTTGACGCAATTGAAACGACCTTCATGACTGTGTCACCATATGAGGGCTAAGAGTGACGAGACAAGTTTCTAAAACTAAATTGAGAAAGAAACTAAATACCAAACCCCATAGACAAGCATTAGGCAGTTGAAGGATACTCCAGTTGGGTTTGAGCTATACAAGGAATTCGGGGATAATACGACCAATAACTCAAAAAATGAGCTAGACTTTGTATTGTATAAGAACAACACAAAGAACATTGAAATAGACTACCACCCTGAGTACGCAAGCACTACTGTAACCGAAGACTATAAAAATAGCAAGGACTACGACCTTGGGTACTCAAGCACTGGTGTGACCGGCAACGAGAAAAATAGTAAGGATTACCATCTTTAGTATTCAAGCACTGGTGTGACTGATGAAGAAAACAATAGTAGGGTTTACATAAAAGGAAAATAGATGGGCAAGGTGATAGATAACCTTGAGAAAGCGTTGTGAAACAAAGCTTCAACCATCATTCAATAATGTACACCAATTCCAGAAGGAGGTGAGTTGAAACTCTGTTGACAAGTAGGGCTCCTAAATTCCACCACCCTGCAAACAACATAGGGATTTTATAATGAATTGTGAGTATGGGAGGTCTGGCATGACCAATTTGTCATGGGAGGAGGTATCGATATCCGCATAAGCAAAAGGAATGATCAGAGTGACGATCCGAGGGAGTATTTGTTGAAATTCCGACAATAAATTGTAGCACACACACTAGTGTGGAACCACAGGTCCTAGCAATACATTAGTGTGAAGGCCAATTTAAATTTAATGAATTGGTGCAGTGTCTAATTTAATTTTCGCTTAATTAAGTTGGACAATAAAATGTAATCTTATCTCATAATCACTTTTAATAGTTAACTGAGTGTGATAAACTCAATTAGCTCATGTATTTCAAGTTGAGGGTGGTTGGTAAGGCATTCAGAGTGATTCTATTAGTTATGGAGTTTAAATTGCAGTTGGTGCATTAGTTTAATGCATGAGTAATCAGTTAACTCAGTTAGGTGAGTTAAAGTTAGTTGAACTAGTTGTAATTGTTTGTTGCACTAGTGAGAGATCAAGTGAATTAAATCATATTTAATTCACAATCAGTGATCTGCCATGCAACTGATGATTTATTATTAATAGCTGAATGCATGTCAGTTCCAGTGGAGACCCAGTTGAGACAAAGGTTAAAGGGATGTTAACTATCAGTTGTGTGATTAGTAGGTTTCCCGCATTCAACCAAACGTCCATTGGATTGCCCATAATCCTTGCGCAGTTTTGGAAGGCCGAAATTCCTAAAGAATAGGGATTGAATTCCACATGAATTACGGAAGAAAGGCAGGCTGATTAGAGGCTGAGAATTGGCTAAGTGTTGGTATATTTTGTCCAGGTCAGTGTGAGACAGTTGTAAGAGTGTAGGAGACTCTTGTGAGAAGAGTGCATTGTAACTGTTTCATGATTCCATGGTGAATATACAATAGAATATAGAGGGGTTTTGAGCAGCAAGGTTTCCCCAGGAAATTATCTGTGTTGTGGTTTGATTTGATTCTTTCTTTACTTGTTGTGATTGGCGATCGTGTTTATTTTCCGTAATTGATTTGTAGAAGGATTCAATATCTACCTTCAGTACAATGCTTGATCGGATTAAATCCATTGATATACACATGTTTGTATAATTTCTACATGGTATAAGAGCACAAAAAATCACTATAGTGGAGGAGAAGTTGAGTTTGTGATTGAATAAAATTCGAATTTGAAAAAGTATTCTTGGTGTGATAGGAAGATCAAGTTCAAAATGGATTTTAATGGCTTGAGATTGGAGTATGCGCTTGAGGGAATTTCCAATTATATTTCATGGAAAGACAAGAAGGAGGTTGTACTGGAGGAAAATAGGTTGAAATAATTCATTGATAATGACATTTTCAAACCCACTGCAGTAGATGCCGCAAATATTGATGCTCGGAAAAAGAAGGTTGCAAAGGCAAGCAGGATCTTACTAGAGGGAGTACGAGACCACATTGTCTTAAGTCTCCATGGAAAAGTGACACCATATGCAATGTGGAAAGCTTTGACAAATCTGTTTTAGAGGAGCAGTGATCATAGAAAATTGGCATTGAAGGACAAGCTCAGGAAAATCAAAATGGAGAAAGGCGACACCATTCCGAAATATTTAACAAATTTTGTCCAATGTCGGGATGAACTTGGGAGTGTCGGAATTACTATTGCGGATGATGACTTGGTGAGCCTAGCTCTTCTAGGACTTCCCAAGAGTTGGCATAGTTATCAGGACTCTGTCAATGGGAGGGAGAAGTTGCCAAATTGGGAACGACTTTGGTCGGATTTGGTGCAAGAAGAATTCAGGCGAAATACCAGGGATGAATCTTCATCTAAGAATGATGATGAAGAAAATTGCGCTTTGGCTGCTAAGGTGAGGAAGGGGAAAGGAAATAAATCCTATTCCAAATCTGAGTCTGACAAAGATGGAAAGAAGCACGACATGTCCAGAGTGAATTGTTTTCACTATCACGAGCATGGACATTATGCCACTAATTGTCCACAAAATAAGAAGAACAAGAAGGCTTCAATATTTACAACTGGTGAGGATTTTACCTCGCAACTTGAGCTTGAATTCTCACTCATTGCATGCATGGTGTCAAGTGCAATGGGATCCGTGTGGTACTTGGATAGTGGTGCATCCTTTCACACGACGAGAGACAAAGAACTTTACAGTAGCTTGGAGGAGAAGGACCTCTAGATGCATATCGAAATGGGTGATGGAAGGCGGTACAGTGCTACCAGGATTGGTACAGTTACCTTCCAGAGACAGTCAGGTAAACCCTTCTTATTAAAATATGTAATGCATGTACCAGGCTTGAAGAAAAAATTAGTTTCAGTTGCAATGTTGGAGGATAGAGGCTATGATGTTGTTTTCAGTGAAGGAAAAGCTTTCCTTCGACACAAAGCAACAGGGGAAGCCAAGAAGTTTGGGATTTGTGTGAATAATCTCTATAAACTTGATGTAGATGTTTACGCAACATTGATGGGTAAGGCAGACAAAGTGGTGAGCCGAGATGAGGGTGAGTGATGGCACAGGAGGATGGGCCATCTACACCACGGAGACTTGAAGGTCATGCAACAGATTTCTATCGGTCTTCCCAAGGGTACTCTTGTGCAGTTAGACACATGCAAGGGATGTACTATGGAGAAGTATGCAAAGGCCACTTTTCACGAGAAGGAGAACCGAGCTTTGGAAATACTTGAGAGAATTCACTCATACATGTGTGGACCATTCTCTACTGCTTCGACAACAAAGCACAAGTACTATGTGATATTTGTTGATGATTTTTCTAGAAAGTGTTGGATCTACTTCATGCAGAAGAAAGATCAGACGTTCTCAAAATTTCTCGAGTTCAAAGAACCAGTGGAGAAAGACACCGGGAATCATGTGAAGGCTCTTAGGAGCGACAATGGTGGTGAGTACATCTCTAATTAATTCAATAACTTTTTTAGCAAAGAAGGAATTCAGAGAGAGTTGATTATGCCTCATAACCCACAATAGAATGGGGTCACAGAAAGAAAGAATAGAAAAATTATGGGTACAGTACAAGTGATGTTGCATGATCAGGGCCTATTGTTGCATCTATGGGTGGAGGCATGCAACACAGCGGTATTTGTGCAAAACCGTAGTCCTCATCGGATACTTGGCACGAGTACACCAGAGGAGGCTTTTACTGGTAAGAAACCTAATGGTTCATATTTTAATATTTTTGGCTGATTTGTTTATGTGCATGTGACCAAAGACGCCAGGAAGAAGCTCGAACCAAAAACTGAGACTGGGATATTTGTGGGGTACACTAATACCCCCCACAACTATCGGGTGTATTTTCTAAACAACAGGATGATTATTGTGAGACGGGATATAAAATTTGATGAGGAGAAAGCGATGCGATTGTCCCTTGAGAGGGAGATGGATTTGCATGCAGATGAGGAACTCTTGGTTCCAAATAATGAACCGGCTCAATATGTGGAGCAGCCACATGAGGATGATCATGGAGTGGCAAAAAACACTCATGCAGAGCCATCCACCAGAAATGGTAGAAGGCGCACTGCAGAAGCTGATAGATTGAGACTTGATGCAGCAGAGAATGTAGGAGCACCTATTTCACTATGCAGACAGAGACTGTCTCCAAACAGGTTTACTGGATACATGGCTCTTTTGAGCAAGTGTATTGTGACAGAACCATCTTCCTTTGAGGAAGTAGTGCAGCAACCAATTTGGGTTGACGTTATGGTAGAGGAGTATGACCCCATCGTCAAGAACAGTGGCCTGGGGATTCCCACAAGTTGAGGGGATTGAATATGAGGAGAATTTCGCACCAGTTGTGAGATACTCTTCCATTAGATCTATCCTTTAACTCTCAGCGCAGATGGGGTGGCGTATCCCTCAGATGGATGTGAAAACTACATTTCTCAATGGAGTTATTAAGGAAGAAGTGTATATAAAGCAACCAGAAGGTTTCGAGATCTTTTATAGTGAGTCACAAGTGTGTCGACTCAAGAGAGCACTGTATGGGCTGAAGCAATCACCTCGTGCTTGGTACACTCGGATTGACAACTATTTCACCAGGTTGGGCTTTAGCAAAAGTGAAGCGGATGAAAAACTGTACCATATTGTGGTTGACGGTAAGCTCTTGATTATCATACTTTATGTTGATGATCTAATTTGGACAGGTGATGAGCAGTTGATAACTTCTTGCAAGGAGGATCTTGCAAGGGAGTTCGAAATAATGGACATGGGACTCCTTCATTATTTCCTTGGTTTGGAAATATGGCAGCGGGATGGTGAGCTATTTGTTTCTCAAGGCAAGTATGCCAAAGAGATTATGGGTAAGTTTCACATGGAGAGCTGTAAACCCATGGATACTCCTCTTCCAGGAAATTGGAGGAAAGAGGATGCTAATTTAGGAGAAGTAGTGGATGCTATTGTCTACAGGCAACTAATGGATTCACTGATGTACTTGGTGAACACCAGAACATAAATTTTCTACATAGTTAACCAACTGAGTCAAGCTATAGTTAAGCCGACCAAGCTCTTTTGGAAGGCAGGGAATCATGTCTTGAGATATCTCAAGGGCACTACAGAGTATGGATTTTAGTACATACGGATAGAGGGAGTGAAGCTTCAAGGCTTCACGGATGCAGATTGGGTATGTATTCCATCAGATAGAAAGAGCACATCAGGAGGGATCTTCAGCATAGGATCGACAACAGTTTCTTGGTACAACAAGAAGCAACGATCTGTGGCACTCAGTTCAGCTGAGGCATAGTACATGGCAACAATTCAAGCTGCATGTGAGGCCATCTGGATGAGAAAGATCCTGGTTGGTTTGTTTGGTTCTCAGATGGATCCAACGGTGATACATTGTGATAACCAGAGTTGCATTAAACTCTCAGTTAATCCGATATTCCATGATAGACATTCGGTACCATCATCTCATATATTATGCTCATAAGTGCATTATGCTACTTTGGTACATTCCCACGGAAGATCGGGATGCAAATATTCTGACGAAGGCGCTCACCAGGAGAAAATTCGAATACCATAGAGGCTGGATCGGGATGGAAAATAATCCCTTTCTTGTTGAGAGGGAGTGTTGAAAGTCCAACAAGAAATTGCAGCACAAACACTAGTGTGGGACCACGGGTCCTAGTGATACATTAGTGTGGATGCCAATTTAAATTTAATAAATTGGTGCAGTGTATAATTTAATTTTCCCTTAATTAAATTGGACAATAAAATGTAATATTATCTCATAATCACTTATAATAGTTAACTGAGTGTGATAAACTCAATTAGCTCGTGTATTTCAAGTTGAGGGTGGTTGGTGAGGCATGCAGAATGATTATATTAGTTATGGAGTTCGAATTGCAGTTGGTGCATTAGTTTAATGCATGAGTAATCAGTTAACTCAATTAAGTGAGTTAAAGTAAGTTGAACTAGTTGTAACTATTTGTTGCACTAGTGAGAGATCAAGTGAATTAAATCATATTTAATTCACAATCAGTGATTTTCCATGAAAATGATGATTTTACTATTAATAGCTGCATGAATGTCAGTTTCAGTGGAGACCCAGTTGAGACAAAGGTTAAAGGGATGTTAACTATCAGTTGCGTGATCAATAGGTTGCCCGCATGCAACTAGACATCCATTGGATTGCCCATGATCCTTGTGCAGTTTTGGAAGGCTGAAATTCCTAAACAATAGGGATTGAATTCCACATGAATTGTGCAAGCAAGGTAGGCTGATTAGAGGTTGAGAATTGGCTAAGTGTTGGTCGATTTTGTCCGGGTCAGTGTGAGACAGTTGTGAGAGTGCCTGAGACTCTTGTGAGAAGAGTGCATTGTAATTGTTTCATGATTCCATGGTGAATATATAATAGAAGATAGAGGGGTTTTGTGTAGCAAGCTTTCCCGATAAATTAGCTATGTTGTGGTTTGATTTGATTCTTTCTTTACTTGTTGTGATTGTCGATTGTGTTAATTTTCCGCAATTGATTTGAAAAAGGATTCAGTATCTAGCTTTAGTAAATTGCTTGATCGGATTGAATCCATTGATATACATATGTTTGTATAATTTCTACAGTATCAGCACACAATGAGTGTAGGATGGGTATTTAATAGGAGGGGCCCTGGCCAGGTGATCCCATATACCGTGACCTAATACACACCACACAGTTGTCATGGGAGGGTAAGGAGAGGGATCAATTCAATTATCAAGATCCACCAAGGGTTTTGGCATTGGAGGGACGTGTGTGTGTGTGTGTTAATAACATGTAAATTAATTATGATATGGTTAAACGTACCTCCCAGGAAAAGGTTATTTTTGTTGCCAAAAAACGATCGACAAGAAAACACCGCCATCAAGGAGAGGTGTATTGGCAGTAGACATGTCTTGGTGAATCATTTGAGTGATCCCATGAAACCCATCCTTTTGTTTCATCTCCTCCTATGATACGTTGATGGATACATTTTCTTAGAGGCTACCCCAGATCGTTAGGCAGTCTTTCACCTTCTTTCCTTCATGCCTAGTGTGTAAGGGAATTACATAGTCAAAGTTTGATAGCAAGTCACTGATATTAAAAACCATCATCTTCAAATGCCAACTATGAATAATTATATCCGACAAGTGACCAAGGAGTAATTTTCTAATGCAAGTTAATACGACATGGGAATCACCATGGATCTGGATTAGCATGTAACCTTTCTTAACTGCAATTTGGAGCCCTTTTTCAAGTTCCATGAACTATGCCATGTTGTTCGTAGCTATCCCATATGACTGAGAAAGAACATGTAAGGGGTTTGAGTTAGCATCTCTGAAGATACCCCCAATACCTACTTTTCCTTTAGAGGCTCAATCGAAGCTTAAGTCGATGAAGGATTGTGGAGGAGGTATAAAAAGATTGGGATTGGAAATTTTTCTATATGCATTATGTAGAAAACCGTCTATACCCTTTTGCGCTTGGATACCCAGAGCTTTTAATATGAGTTTCTCAGTCTCATCTGGGAGGTATTCATTTATAGGCGAAGGAGTTGCCACAATCATCTCCCTGATATTATTGAGGATGATGTCTTGTAACACTTGTAAAGTCCTTTGCTTTCCCTCAAATAGTCGTAGGTTCCTCTCTTTCTATAGAGTATAGAAGTAGAATCCAATGGCTAAGTTTCAGGATTTTGATATCAAGGGGTGTTTAATCTTGCGCTCAAATCAATCTTCCAGCTAAGATCTAACTATCGAGGTTTTTGGCATTGAACATCTAAAAAGTTGTTAGACAAAATTCCAAACTTGCGAAATAAGTGTTTTCTTGTCTCTTTCTCCTTCTAAATGATAGATTATCAAAAAAACAGAATAAGTGCATCATATAGCACAGTCAAACTACAATTGTGCTTGTAAAATTGGTTCAATTATTTTTCTAAAAGTGGTCGTAATAACATATGCAAAATTGTATGTGTTTTCAATTGTACATGTTTTTGTAATGTTCATATTTAAGAAGAGGATATAATTAATAGACTTTTTGATTAATTAAGAAGTAAAACCTTATAAATTCATTTGATTAAAAAGGGGAAACCACATACAATTTGAATTATTCATGGTAATAACCCATGGTATTCCGACAGCCATGACAATAAAAGGAACACTAGAGCTCACTCTTGGGGATGTGGAATTGGATATTTCTTTTGCTATTTGGTTTGAGGGCTCTTGATGCTTGAAGAAAGGGTAGAAACCTATGGCGAGGAGGGTAGTTTCGGTGGTGTGAGATCCACCTTAGTTGATCCGGCCATAAGTGGTTTCGGTGCTAAAACTATACACCTTAGCCAATCTACAAGGAGGTATCATATCAGATCTCTCTTTTGTGCTTTATTAGAGAAAGAGGAAGGAGGGGGCATATGGATTTTTCATTGGTGATTTAGATTAGAGAATAGGAGTTAATCAGACTTCTCAACTAGGCCAATGTTGAATACATATCATTTTGAAGACAACTACAATCTTCATCATACGATCCAACTAAGCATGCCTTTCCTGCAAGAGTTTCATATGTTCATTTTTGCATAAGGAAGAAGATTGATTGGCATGTAGTATTGTGTTGAATATTAATAAAATAATTGGTTGAATTTTTTCTTCCTATTCTGAGAATTTTTTGCATAAGGGTTTGATGTTTAACTAAATACAAACTACTTGATGAAATGTCCCAAATTTTTCTTGCAAATTGTTCGTTAAAATGTTTTAAAGAAAAATTATTATCTTATATTGAAAAGGGACATTGTAGTTTTCAATTGTATATAATGAAATTATTAATTGAGACTAGAGTGAGTGGTTGTGGATTAGAGTGTTATCCTCCCTACCTAAGTTTATTCCCATAATGACATGTTGAGCTGGTAATGAGTATATTGTTGTAATGTCTTTGAGAAATGTATTTCATTAACTAATTTAAATTTAATATTTTAACAATAATTTTATACATTTTTTTCTTATGAAATATTTTCAAATTTAAATTACAAATTACATTGTACATATTAGGTAAACTTAACGTGGTGAAAGAATCAAAGTTGTTTGTTCGACAATGGTGGTTTTGGGCCTCTTGTATTCATGGTATGTGGCATTACATGTCGTTAACGTGTTTAAATGGCTTAGGGATTTTCCATTGTAATGTGCTAGAGTTTAATGGAAGGCTCACTTAGGTGGAGCTAGGGTATTGCTTGGCTTCACCGCATTCAAATAAAGGATAATAATAAATCCAATATTAGAAGGATTTTCCATGGTATATCGTGTGTATTTTTGTTATGTGTATAATTGCTTTTTAATGATTTTCTTTCCTCATCAATATAATTATTAACAATTTTTATTAGATCCAAATGAAGGGTTGTAAAGGAGAAGGTACTACTCGGTGAATAAATAACTCTAGTGTTTGGTCAAGTCATGAAGGAGTTGATAGCAGTGCATGTATAACCCACCTGGAGATGACATGAAATTGTAGGTTTAACATGCATTTGTAGAGGCAAAGACAAAATCTAATGTAGACAAGAACCAGATCAGGATATTGGTTGTGACGAAGTGACATGAGGAGAGCACCTGCTATGAGCAGGTGTGAAAGCAAGAGAATGGCAACATAAGTGGAAGGACAACAATAACCAAGAAAAAGCTACTTTGGAGATGGAAATTTGTAAAATACATGTCAATGGGCATATGGTCGAGGCCTCATTATACCTGCATATGCATGTTGGTAAAGTTTAGACATAGACCTAGTTAATAGGGGAGGAGAGCATGTTGGTCTTCTGGATTGGATCCAAATAATTTCCCTAGTCAAGTTTGAAGGGGAGATTGTCAGATAAACTTGACTAGATGAAAGAGTTAAGGTTATTATGCCAACAATGGTGGTTTTGGTCACCTTGCATTGGTGGCCCATAGTATTGACCTAACAACGTTGACTCTTTCACCAAGTCAAGTTTACCTAACAATCCCCCTTTTAAACTTGACTAGAGAAATTCTTATCAATCCTAAAAACCTGCATGCACTCCCCCTATCATTCTAGAGACTCAGGTCATGCATTCCTTACCAGGTCTTATAGTCATATTCCCATCTGCATGTAGTGTACAAATTTCATCTCCAAATATTATTATTTTTTGTTATTGTTGTCCTGACACTTATGTTTTCGTTCTCTTTCTTTTGCACACCTACTCACATTAGGCGCTCTCTTCATGCCACTTTATCACAACCAACATCATAATTTGGTTTCCATCTATATTGAGTTTGGTTTTTTCCTGTACATATGCATGTTGAACCACTGATCTCATGTCATCTCCAAGTGGGTCGTCCATGCACAGTTCTCGACCCCTTTGTAGCTTGAAAAAACACTATAGTTATTTTTTTCACCAAGTAGCAACTTCTCCCTTTTGGCCCTTTGTTTAGCTATAATTAGACTTGTTAATAATTAAATTGATGCGAGAAGGAAATAATTAAAAAGAAAGTAGTCAACATTCTTGACTTAAATGCATCCAATCAAACCAAACACCTTAGTCTTGCCCAAGTGAGCCTTTCACTCAACTCTAGCATACAATGCAGAATCCCCGAGCCTTATAAATGATTTAACTACATGCAATACCACAAGCTCAATACCATAGGCCACCAATACCAAGTTCTTAAAACCACCATTGTTAACCTAATTATTGAAAAATGGCAACAAGAAAATCTTGATTTAATTTTCCCTTGAATTAAATTAGGAGAAAATTGTAATTCCACATCATAAGACAACTTGTACGAGTTAATTAAGATATTTTTTCTTATTAGGCCCAGTTAATTTGAGTTTAGGGCCTAACTTGAGTCATGCAGAGTGGTTCCTAAATTTTAGGAGCCTAGTTGAGTTTAATTTGAGTTGTAATAATCTAATTCAGTTAAACTGAGTTAAATTCAGTTAAACTAGTTCCAACTGTTGGAGTAACTAGTAGGAGGTCTAGCAGTGGGGTGCAGCTTCAGTGTTCAACCAATTAATTGATAAATCATCCATAATTAAATCATGCATGCATGAAATATAGGTTACCCATTTGAGAGTGGATTTCAAGGGCAATGTACTATCAGTTGAATGATTATCCAAGTTGTATAGGTGGTGCATGCAGTCAAAGAAGGACCTATAGGGATTCCACAATTGAGGATGGTGATTTACCTAATTAATAGGGGGTTAATTCCTTGAGAAACAACACAAGGAAATAGGAGCTTGGTAGGCAGAAAAATTGGCTAAGTGTTGGTTAGAGTCAGATTGTGAGGTAGTGAGATAGATAATACCTGTGCAGAGATTGTTCAGGCTTGAACAAGCATTGTATTTCTTCTCTATTTTCTGGCTAAAACAACACAAATAGGAAGGGGTTTTGAGAAGAGGCTTTCCCCTAGATATATCATCATGTTTTTCTTACTGATTCATGCCGCATGTTTTTTATATTGCTTCTCAATTGGGAATTGTTTTCCATAGATGAGTAGAAGTAGATTTGAGTCTCATGTTTTAGAACATTACATGAACAATATTGAATCGAAAATTAATTACTATATGGCATCAAAGCTAGAATCATAGTAGAGAAGAGAATTTGAAGTTTGTACAGGAGGTTCGAATTTTAATATGAGTGTTGTAGGCTTTCTCTCGGATTGAGAAGATGAATTCCATCGGACTCAAGCTCTAGTATGCTCTGGAAGGAAGCACAAATTTTGTGTCATGGAAGATTTGTATGGAGGTAGTATTATATGATAATGGTCTACTAGATTACATCAAGACAGATGTAGTAAATCCCCCAGCAGCTGATGCTCAAGATCTCTCTCAATGGAATAAAGATGTAGCTAAAGCAAGGAGGATCATATTGGAGGGAGTTTGAGATCATATTCTCTCAAATATCCACAGGAAATAAACTCCATTTGCGATGTGGAAAACACTGACTGATTTGTTTGAGAACAAAAATGACCACAAGAAGTTGTAACTGAAGGACAAGCTTCGTAGCATCAAAATGTATAAGTTTGAATCAATTTTGAAGTACCTCAGAAAATTCACACAATGTTGTGATGAACTGGGCAAGGTCGGTATTACTATTCCAGAAAAATATATGGTAGATCTAGCTTTGTTGGGTTTTCCCAAGAGTTGGCACAATTATCAAGATTCTGTGAATGGTAGAGACAAAATACCAAGCTGGGAGCGGTTATGTTCTGATCTTGTGCAGGAGGAGATCAAGCGGAGCAACCAAGATGGAAATTCATCCAAGGTTGAGGATGAGGAGAAATATGCTATGGTTGGAAAGGAAAATAAAGGGAAAGGGAAGAAACCCCAATCCGAAGGTGATTATGGTCATGTGGGAAAGAAGAAAGACATATCGAAGATTAAATGTTTTCACTTTCATGAGCTGACACACTATGTCACGAAGTGTCCGCACAAGAAGGCTGACAAGAAGCGCTCAGGAGGAGTAGTAGGTGAATCTCTAGCTTCACAATTCGAGTTGGTTTTCACCCTCATTGCATGCATGGTGAAATCGATAATGGGTAGTGTTTGGTATCTAGATAGTGGAGTCTCATTCCATATGATAGGAAACAAATAATTTTTCAGTGAATTGGAGGAGAAGGACCTCCAGATGCACATCGAAATGGGAGATGATGGAAGGTATAACGCGACTGGTATCGATACAATTACTTTTTTAGAGGGAGTCTGGTTCTCCTCTCACATTAAAATATGTCATGTATGTTTCGGGTTTGAAGAAGAATTTAGTTTCAATTTCTATGTTAGAAGACCATGGCTACGATGTGATATTTATCAAAGGAAAGTATTTCCTTAGACACATCTCCATGGGACAATTGAAGTGTATTGAGGTTCGGGTGAATAACCTCTACAAATTGGATGTAGAAGACTATGTTGCATTGATTAGGAAATTAGAGAAGGTGAAAAGACGAGACATTGGTGAATTATGGCATAGGAGACTTGGCCATTTTCACCATGGAGCATTGAAGGTCATACAACATATTTATAGAGGACCTCCCAAGGGTGTAATAGAGCAATGAGATACATACAAAGGGTGTACACTAGGGAAGTACACCAAAGCCACCTTTCATGATAAGGATAATAGAGCGCTAGCAGTCCTTGGAAGAGTTCCCTCAGATGTGTGTGGACCTTTCTTGATAGCCTCCATGGACAAGCACATGTATTATGTTATATTTGTAGATGATTTCTCACGTAAGTGTTGGATTTTATTCATGTAGAAGAAAGACTAGACCTTCTCCAAATTTTGTGAATTTAAAGCACTCGCTGAGAAAGAAATTGGCAGCAAAGTGAAGGCTCTCAAGAGTGATAATGGCGATAAATATGTGTCGAATGAGTTCAATAACTTATGTGAAAAATAAGGGATTCGAGAGGAGTTAATAGCACCCCATAACCCACAACATAATTGGGTGGTTGAGAGTAAGAAAAAAATTATTGTGGGAGTTGCACAGGAGATGTTGCATAATCATGGTACCGTTGCACTTGTGGGATGAATCATGCAACACAACGGTATATGTGTAGAACATGAGTCCTTATCTGATTCTTCGGATGATTACAATAGAAGAATCTTTTTCAGGGAAGAAACCAAATGTGTCACACTTCAGGATCTTTGGTTCATCAGTTTACTGTCATGTTTCCAAGGATGCAAGGAAAAAGCTAAAGCCTACAACTGAGTTGGGCATATTTGTGGAGTACACTGATACACCTCACAACTATCGGGTGTACCTGCCATCTCACAAGATGAAAATTGTTCGTAGATATGTGAATTTCGATGAAGAGATGGCCATGAGACGTTCCCTTGATAGGGAGCTTTGGTTGCATGCAAATGAGGATATTTTGGCTCCAAAAGGAAGAACCTCAGGATGTTATGGAGCAGCCACAAGCAAAGGAGCAGAGAGTGGAAGCACCCGCTCATGCAAAGTCATTCAGATAATGAAGGAAGTGAAGCAGGGAAGTTGAAAGATTATTGCATGATGCTAGAGAGAATGTGGGAGCACCCACATCACACAACAAGTAGAAGAGGTGGCCAGTTTCATACACTGGATAGATGGCTTTAATGAGTGAGATAATTGAGACAAAACCATCCTCGTTTGAGGAAGCAGAGAAAAATTCAATATGGGTTGATGCCATGGTCGAGTAATATGATTCCATAGTTAGAAACAGTGTTTGGCAAGTGGTCTCAAGACCAGAGAAAAAGTCAGTGGTAGGTTCGCGGTTGATCTACAAGGTGAATCAAGTAGCAGATGGAAGCATCAAGAAACACAAGGCCATATTTGTAGCCAAGGGGTTTTATCAGGTGGAGGGAATTGATTACAAGGAGACCTTTGCTGCAGTAGCAAGGTGCTCTTCTTTCATATCAATTATAGCACTTGCAATGCAGATGGGATGGAAGATCCATTAGATCTATGTGATGAAAACATTCCTCAATGGAGTGATTGATAAGGAGGTGTACATTGAACAACTAGAAGGATTTGATACCTTTGATAGAGAGTCGCATGTGTGCAGATTCAATCGAGCGTTGTATGGATAGAAACAAGCACCTCATGCTTGGTACACCAGGATCGAAAACTATTTCACCAGGTTGGGCTTCACCAAAAGTTAAGCAGATGCAAACCTTTACCGTGTTGTTGTTGAAAGTAAATTTTTGATTATAGTATTATATGTCTATGATTTGATTTTAACCGATGATGAGAAGTTAATCAAATCTTGAAAATACGATATTGCAAGAGAATTCGAGATGAAGGACATGAGACTCATACATTATTTCCTCGGTTTGGAAGTATGGAAAGGAGATGGGGAACTGTTTGTCTATGAGGGAAAGTATGCCAACAAGATACTAAAGAAGTTCCACATGGAGAGTAGCAAACCCATGTAAACTCCTCTAGAAGGCAGTTAGAGGAAAGAGGATGGCACTTCAAGCGAGGAGGTGGAGGGAACTATTTATAGGCAGATTGCAGGTTCACTTATGTATTTGGTGAACACACGATCAAACATGTGTTATGCAGTTAACCAACTTAGTCAAGAAATGGTTAATCCAACCAAACTGTATTGGAAGGCGACCAAACATGTGTTGAGATACCTCAGAGGCACTACTCAGTATGGTATTGGGTACAGACTGAAAGAGGGAGTGAAGCTTTGAGGCTTCACAGATGCAGATTGGGCGGGTAGTCCATTAGATTGCAAGAGAACTTCAGGAGGAGTCTTCAGTATTGGGTCAACACTAGTTTCTTGGTACAATAGGCAGTAGAGATCAGTTGCACTTAGTTCAATATAAGTAGAGTACATGGCCGCTAGCCAAGAAACTTGTGAAGCTATCTAGATGAGGAAGATTCTTGTTTGGTTATTTGGCCAGATGATGGATCCCACTGTGATTTACCGTGACAATTAGAGTTGTATCAAACTCTCTAAAAATCCATTTTTTCATGATTAATCCAAGCATATCAACATCTAGTATCACCATCTACGAGATTATGTGCAGAGGCAGATTATGTTGTTGGAATACATTCCTACAGAGGAATAAGATGCATATATTTTGACAAAGGAATTTTCAAGAGAAAAATTCGAGGTCCATAGACGCAGGATTGGGGTATCTGATAATCCCTTTCTTGTTGAGAGGGAGTGTTGAAAAATGGCAATAAGAAAATCCTGATTTAATTTTCCCTTGAATTAAATTAGGAGAAAATTGTAATTCAACATCACAAGACAACTTGTACGAGTTAACTAAGTAAGTTTCACTTAGTTGGCTTAGTTAATTCAATTTGAGGGCCTAACTTGAGTCATGTAGAGTGGTTTCTAAATTTTAGGAGCTTAAGTTGAGTATAATTTGAGTTGTAATAATTTAATTTAGTTAAACCGATTTAAAGTCAGTTAAACTAGTTCCAACTGTTGGAGGAAGTAGTAGGAGGTCTAGCAGTGGGATGCAACTTCAGTGTTCAACCAGTTAACTAATAGATCAACCATAATTAACTCATGCATGCATGAAATACAGGCTACCCAGTTGAGATTGGAGTTCAAGGGCAGTGTACTATCAGATGTATTATTATCCAAGTTTTACAAGTGGTGCATGTAGTAAGAAAAAGACCTATAGGGATTGCGCAATTCAGGATGGGGATTTCCCTAATTAATAGGGGTCTAATTCCCTGAATTTTTTTTAAAGGAAATAGGAGCTTGAAAGGCAGCATAATTGGCTTAGTGTTAGCGAGAGTCAACTTGCGAGGCAGTTAGATAGAATATACTTGTGCAGAGATTGCTCAAGCTTGAAAAAACATTGTATTTCTTCTCTATTTTCTGACTAATGCAATACAAATAGGAAGGGTTTTTGTGTAGAGGCTTTCCCCTAGATATATCCTCGTGTTATGTGTATTGATTCATGTCGAATGCTTTTCATATTACTTCTCAACTGTGAATTCCTTTCTGCATATGAGTAGAAGTAGATTTGAGTCTTATGTTTTAGAACATTACATGAGCAATATTGAATCTACAATTAATTTCTACATGGTATCAGAGCTAGAATAATAGTAAAGAAGAGAATTCAAATTTCAAGATCAATGTTGTGGGATTTATTTAGGACTAAGAAGACGACTTCCACCAGACACAGGCTGAGTATGCTCGAGAAGAAACCACAATTTGGTGGCATGGAAGATCCATATGGAGGTAGTATTAGATGATAACGGGCTACTATATTACATCAAGACATATGTAGTAAAACCCCCATCAGTTAATGTCCAAGATCTCATTCAGTGGAAGAAGGATGTAGCTAAATCGAGGAGGATCGTATTGGAGGGATTTCGAGATCATATTGTTTGAAATATCCATGGGAAATAAACTGCATTCGTGATGTGGAAAAAACTGAATAAATTTTTTGAGAACAACAGTGACCACAAGAAGCTGGCACTGAAGGAAAATCTTCGTAGCATCAAAATGCAAAAGTTTGAATCAATTTTGTAGTACCTGAGAAAATTCACACAATGTCGTGATGAACTTTGCGGGCTTGGTATTACTATTCTAGAAGAAGATATCATAGCTCTAGCTCTGTTGGGTCTTCTAAAGAGCTGGCACAACTATCATGATTCTGTGAATGCTAGAGACAAACTACCAAGTTCGGAACGGTTATGGTCTGGTCTCGTGGAGGAGGAGATGAGGTAGAGAAAACGATGTGGAACTTTATCCAAGGTTGAGGATGAGGATAATTGTGCCTTGGATGGAAAGGAAAAGAAAGGGAAATGGAAGAAATCTCAATCCAAAGGTGATTTTGGGCAGGCGGGAAAGAATAAATACTTGTCGAAGATTAAATATTTTCATTTTCATGTGTTGGGACGCTATGCCACAAAGTGTTCGCACAAGAAGGTCAGCAATAATCCCTTAGGAGGAGCGGTAGGTGAAGCTCTAGTTTCACAATTCAAGTTGGATTTCACCCTCTTTGCATGCATGGTGACATTGGTGATGGGTAGTGTGTGGTATATGGATAGTGGAGCCTCATTCCATATGACGGGCAAAAAATAAATTTTCAGTGACTTGGAGGAGAAGGACCTTTAGATTCACATCGAGATGGGAGATGATGGAAGGTATAATGTGACCAATATCAGTATAGTTACTTTTTAGATGGATTTGTTTCTCCTCTCACATTAAAATATGTCATGTATGTTCCTGGTTTGAAGAGGAATTTAGTTTCAGTTGCTACGTTGGAAGACTGTGGCTACGATGTGATATTTATCAAAGGAAAGGCTTTCCTTAGACGCATCGCCATGAGACAAGTGAAGCTGATAGAGGTTTAGGTGAAGAACCTCTAAAAATTGGATGTAGAAGACTGTGTTTCTTTTAGCACAAAAATAGAGAAGTTTCAGAGCCAAGACATCGGTGAATTATGGCATAGGAGACTTGGCCATTTGCACCATGGAGCGTTGAAGATCATGAAATAGATTTCTATAGGACTTCCCAAGGGTGCACTAGAGCAGTAAGATACATGCAAATGGTGTACACTGGGGAAGCACAACAAATCCACCTTTCATGATAAGGACAATAGAGTGCTAGTAGTCCTTGAAAGAGTTAACTCGGATGTGGGTGGACCTTTCTCGGTAACCTCCACGACCAAGAACATGTATTATTATATATTCGTAGATGATTTCTCACATAAATATTGTATTTTATTCATGTAGAAGAAAGACCACACATTCTACAAATTTTTTGAATTTAAAACACTTTTTGAGAAAGAAACTGGCAGTAAAGTGAAGGCTCTCAAGAGTGATACCAATGGTGAATATGTGTCGAATGAGTTCAAGAACTTCTGTACAAAAGAAAGAATTCGACAAGAGTTAATAGAACTCCATAACCCATAACAGAATGGGGTGGCTAAGAGGAGGAGAAAAAGTGTTGTGGGAGCTGCATGGGCGATGTTGCATGATCAGGGCTTACTATTGCACTTGTGAGCCGAAGGATGCAACACAAGAGTATATGCGCAAAACAAGAGTCCTCATCAGATTCTCGGGATGAGTACACTAGAAGAATATTTTTTAGGGAATAAAATAGATGCGTCACACTTCAGGATCTTTGGTTCATCAGTTTAGTACCATGTTTCCAAGGATGCAAGGAAAAATCTAGATCCTACAGCTGAGTTGGGCATATTTGTGGGGTACATTGATAGGCCTCAAAACTATCGCGTGTACCTGCAATCTCATAGGATGACAATTGTTCGTAGAGATATGAAGTTCGATGAAGAGAAGGCCATGATATTTTCTCTTGAGAGGGAGCTTTAGTTGCATGCATATGAGGAGATTTTGGTTCCAAAGGAAGAACCTCAGGATGTTTTGGAGTAGCCACAAGAAGAGGAGGAGAGAGTAGAAGCACCCACTCATGCAGAGACATCCAGAGAAGGAAGGAAGCACACCATGGAAGCTGAAATATAATTTCATGATGCTTGAGAGAATGTAGGAGCACCCAAATCACAGCGCAGGTAGAGGAGGTCACCAGATTGGTACATTGGATACATGGCTATGATGAGTGAGCTAGTTGAGATAAAACCATCCTCATTCAAAATCCAATATGGGTTGATGCCATGGTAAAGGAATATTATTCCATAGTCAGAAATAGTGTTTGGGAAGTGGTCCCAAGACCATAGAACAAGTCAGTGGTAGGTTCGATGTGGATCTATGTGGTGAAGCAAGCAACAGACGAAAGCATAGAGAAACACAAGGCCAAATTTATGGCCAAGGTTTTTTGTTAGGTGGAAGGAATTGATTACTAGGATACCTTTCCTCCTGTAGCAAGGTATTCTTCTATCAGATCAATTATAGCACTTGCAGTGCAAATGGGATGGAAGATCCATCAGATGGATGTCAGGATAACATTCCTCAATGGAGTGATTGAGAAGGAGGTGTACATTGAAAAACCAAAAGGATTTGAGACCTTCTATAGAGAGTTGCATGTGTGCAGACTCAAGGGATAATTTTATGGATTGAAACAAGCACCCCGTGCTTGGTACACTAGGATCGAAAAATATTCCATTAGGTTGGGCTTCACCAAAAGTGAAGCAAATGCAAACCTTTACCATATTGTTGTTTAAGGTAAATTGTTGATTATAGTATTATATGTCGATGATTTGATTTTAACCGGTGATGAGAAGTTGATCAAATATTGCGAATAGGATCTTGCAAGAGAATTTGAGATGAAGGACATGGGACTCATGCATTATTTCCTCGGTTTGGAAGTATAGCAAGGAGATGCAAAATTGTTTGTCTCACATGGAAAGTATGTCAATGGGATACTAAAGAAGTTCTGCATGGAGAGTAGAAAACCCATGGACACTACATTAGTAGAAAGTTAGAGGAAAGAGGGTGCCACTTCAGGTGAGGAGGTGGAGGGAACTATTTTGGTTAACACACAACCAAACACGTGTTATGAAGTTAACCAACTTATTAAAGAAATGGTTAATTCAACCAAAATGTATTGGAAGGTGACCAAACATGTGTTGAGACACCTCAAAGGCACTACTTAGTATGGTCTTTAGTACAAACTGACTGAGGGAATGAATATTGAAGGATTCATAGATGCATATTGGGTAGGTAGTCCATTAGATCAAAATAGCACTTTAGGAGGAGTCTTTAGTATTGGGTCAACAATAGTTTCTTGGTAAACCAAGAAGCAGAGATCAGTTGCACTCAGTTCAACATAAGTAGAGTACATGGTTGCTAGTCAAGAAACTTGTGAATCTATTTGGATGAGGAAGATTCTTATTGGGTTATTTGGTCAGATGATGGATCTCACTGTGATTTATTATGACAATCAG
Source organism: Pinus albicaulis (assembly GCA_034641835.2). Taxonomy (NCBI): domain Eukaryota; kingdom Viridiplantae; phylum Streptophyta; class Pinopsida; order Pinales; family Pinaceae; genus Pinus; species Pinus albicaulis. The sequence continues at coordinate 81,010 of JAXQQM020086091.1, read as the reverse complement.
AGTTGTATCAAACTCTCTAAAAATCCATTTTTTCATGATCGACCCAAGCATATCGACATCTGGTATCATCATCTACAAGATTGTGTGCAGAGGCAAATTATCTTGCTGGAATACATTCCTATAGAGGCACATGATGCATATATTTTGACAAAGGCATTCTCAAGAGGAAAATTCAAGTTCCATAAAGGAAGGATTGGGGTATCTGATAATACCTTTCTTGTTGAGAGGGAGTGTTGAAAAATGGAAACAAGAAAATCCTAATTTAATTTTCCCTTGAATTAAATTAGGAGAAAATTGTAATTTCACATCACAAGACAAATTGTATGAGTTAACTAAGTTATTTTCACTTAGTTGGCTCAATTAATTCGAGTTGAGGGCCTAAATTGAGTCATGAAGAGTGGTTTCTAAATTTTAGGATCCTAGGTTGAGTTTAATTTGAGCTGTAATAATTTAATTCCATTAAACTGAGTTAAAGTCAGTTAAACTAGTTCCAACTATTGGAGGAACTAGTAGGAGGTCTAACAATTACCCACTTGATATTGGTGTTTAAGGGCAATGTAATATCAGATGTATGATTATCCAAGTTGTACAAGTGGTACATGCAGTCAGAGAAGGACCTATGTGGATTGCGCATTTAAGGATGGGGATTTCCCTAATTAATAGGGTGCTAATTCCTTGAGAAACAATGCAAACAAATAAGAGGTTGGTATACAACATAATTGGCTAAGTGTTGGCTAGAGTTAGCTTGTGAGGCAGTGAGATAAATTATAATTGTGCAGAGATTGTTTAGCCTATGAAAATTCCAAGATCTAACCCGATCCAATGAATCCTACTGCAACAACTGAGCGTGCTTCTCCTATTAAGTAAATTACATTACATAATTAATTCAGATCTGAATTATTGAAGCAACTACTGAAGCAGCCTACACTAAAATTGATTCAGAAATAAGGAAACTAGACAAGGAAATCATTCACACATATGACACAATTATTTTTGGACTAATGTCCCTGGAAAAACCCAATGTGGGAAAACCGGTGCAACATATATGAGGGTTTGTATTATTAATTAGTAGCAATGTTTGAATACATCTCTGAATACCCTCAAGGGTTATTCAGTTACAAAGATAAATACTGGCAAAAGAATATGTGAGAAATACCTCACTCAATCAATGATTTTCCGGCTGATTCAGATGAAGAAGAACCTACCCTAGGGAGGCTCTGCGTAGCCTTTGCACAGTCCCAATGCTGCAACTTGAAGCCTCTATGTCACCCCCTTCTAGGCTCAACATTTAGCCCCATCCAAGTCGTTTGGCCTCTCTAGTGTTGGGTGTGGAGCCTGATTATCTTGTTTATTTTGTATCACAGTATTGTACCCCTATACCTTAATGGGGTGGCAAAGACGCCCGTAATTGTATGCTGAATGGGGGGTCTAGGGGGGGCGGTTGCGAGTTTATGGAGCCCCCCCCCCCGGCAGGGGGTTTCGGGGGCAGCGCCCCCGAAGCTAAAAACAGATGTAAAATTGCCCTATAAAAGTATATTAATTTCTAGTCATTCTAGGCCATTCATTAGGCTGATGATTTGACGGTAGAAGTCATGTTTAGTCTAGGGTTTTTTTCCCTAGAAGGAAACACCTCGATTGGATGGGGGGATTGTATTGTGGCTGTGCAATTGTATGTGTATTCTCAGAAGAGAAACAAATAGGGAGACTGTGAGAGAGAACAAAGGATATTACAACGGATCTGCTGTAGGTTCTGTCTCTTCATTTTGCTGGATAATAGAAAGAAAGGACTGGTTGTTTGGGGTGGACGTAGCACAAACTGGGTGAACCACATATATCTGTGTCTCTCTAATTTTATGTGTTTTGTGTGCTTGTGTTTTTTCACATTTTTTAAGTGTTTCATTGCTCTGTAATATATAATTTTCTAACATGTGGATGCTGACGAGCAGCCTCCCAATGCCACTTTCTGGATCTCGGCCTCCGAAACTGATCCACAAGCAAATTTCGAAAACCCTTCCTTCTGCCTCTGCACTGCCTCTACATGAGCTTGTGCAGTCACTACGCTAGCCACTTCCTTCTGCACTGGCTAGGCTAGATCACCTCTGCCTCTATCTCACTAATGCTCCACTGGATTGAGAAAATATATCTCTCTGGATGCTATCTCTGACCCTCACTGCTCATATCTTTAGCTCGAATTTCTCAACAAACCGCGCCCCAGAAATTTCGAGCTCTTAGATCAATTTAGTGTCTCTATGTCCCTTTTCAAATGACCCTCAAGCCTTCCTTTTATAATCTTCTCGTTGACAAATCAACGGCCCATATTAGATGTCTAATCGATGGCTAATATTAAAACATGACTTGATCTTCGTTTTCTAGAAGATTCACACTTGTTTTATTAATACCCTTTAACTATTTAATTTCCCTAAGTTTATACTTAGGGACCCCATTAAAATAATTAATTATTTTGATAAAACATGAACCGAGTGGAATTTGCACAAACAGTTTATGGGTTCTTTTAAATAGAAGTGTCTAAGCCTCGAAAAAATTTTTGAGACTTAGAGCACTATATGATGCTACAAAAATCAACACTCCCTCTTAGCGAGGAAAGTGCTCTAGAAATGATTCTTGTCGCATACTACTATGTCCCTAAAGCATCCTCCGCGTTGCTGAAGTCCATTAGTCTCTGCACTGCTGCTGCCACTGTACGGCTACAATGATACTGCCACTATCACTGTTGCATCTGTACTGCAACTCCCTCTCAAGTGTTGCATCTATTATGTTGCTAGCACTGCCACTTCTAACATTGCAACTCAGATGTTGAGAGAAACAAATGAAACTCACCCAAAACTGAACAAGTGTTCTGTGGATGCACCTCGGTGCTGAAGAATATGATTTTTGATAGCTACTGCGTTGTCCATATGATGCTTTGCATTTCTTCTTCTCTGCACTGCATAAGCACTGCTCTGCACTGCGTAAGCACTGCTCCGCACTGCGTTGCACCAGTATGTACTGCGCTGCTACTACTACGCTGTTGTTGCCTCTGCTCTACGCTGCTCCCGAAATGAACATTGCTACCCAGTGCACTATTGTCTTCATCACTCCTTGGCTCCATTAAAACCCCTCCATCCCACTACTACTGAACATGGGCTCCCGTAGCAAGGTATGATCCATGAGGTGGGCTCCTCAAGGATCCTTCCCAACTGAAATTCAAAGAACTACAACTCCATATCATCCCACTTCCCTCTAGGAGAAGCGTGAGCACTCATGCCCACCTCATCCTCTTTGATTGTCGCGGTTGCAACCTTCAGGTCATGCTTCTCATCTTTGTCCCTTTTCTTCATAGGACACTGAGATGCATAGTGGTCCATCTCGCCACATCTGAAGCACTTGACCTTAGAAGCATCACGCTTCGATTTCTGTTGTTCTTGATGTCCGTTCGATGCAAGGGTTATGTTCTCGTCTTCCTTCATGGAGTTCGCTCCGCTTCCACTGGTGCCATCAAGTTTGCACTTTATGAGGCCTCTTCTCAGCTCTTACTCCTGAAAAGATGCCCACAACTGCTCCCAACTAGTTAGGACAAACATCTACCACTCCTTTGTGACACCATTAAGGGCCATCTGTACCATCGTTGTAGTTGTAAGTGTAGCATCTACTGCTGATAGCTGATCACGAACATCTTGAAACCGCATAGGGTATGAAGCCACACAATCCCCTTTCCGCATCTATATCATACAAATATTCTGCTCCAAGTACAACTTCCATTGCTTGGAAGATCCCTCATATAGGTCATGCAAAGCTACCCATATATCTCTGGAAGTATTCTTGCCAGCCAAGTGTGAGACAATGTCGTCCTTGACACCATCAAGGAGCAACCTCTTCGCTGTCGCCATATCAACCCTGTACTTTATGAGTTGATCTGGATCTGTAGGTACAACTACCACATTCTCCATGAACACCTTCATATCATATTCATCTAGAATAAACATAACTTGTTCCTTCCAGATCATATAGTTGGAGGAACCCTCTTGCCAATCTTGATCACGAAGTTCGTGAGATGCCATATCAACCAAAATACCGTCATATCTACTCCCTTTCTCCCTCTTGCGCAGTCCCTGAAAGGCTTACAGACTCCCTAGTGGAGTTGTAAGTTATGAATCTCCTCTACTGCTCAACTATTGAGAAATGCTGATTTACTCGGATAGGAAATCACTAAGGAAGAAATTCCCCAAATATGTGTCCCTCTGATTCCTTTTGACGCTTTATGCCCAATAACAACTTCAGAAAACTGCGTCCCTCTGTCTTTTGCGTGGAGGCTCTATCGCAGCAAGAACTCGAACCGGAAGTCCCACCTCTCTGTCAACTCATGCAGAGAGAGACAACCTCAAAGCTTCAACTCTCTTGGCTAGATCTGCGCAATCTCGATGGGGATTTGTTCTGCTGCACTGCAGCAAAAATGACCTTCACTTCAGAAATAAGATCCGTCCTTCCCGCTTCATATCAATGCTTTGATACCATGTGAAAATTCCAAGATCTAACTCAATCTAATGAATCCTACTGCAACAAATGAGTGTACTTATCCTATTAAGTAAATTACATTACATAATTAATTCATATCTGAGTTATTGAAGCAACTACTGAAGAAACCTACACTAAAATTGATTTTGAAACAAGGAAACTAGACAAGGAAATCATTCACACATATGACAGTTATTTTTGGACTAATGTCCCCGGAAAAACCCAATGCGGGAAAACTGGTGCAACAGATCTGAGGGTTTGTATTATTAAGTAGTAGAAATGTCTGAATACACCTTTGAATACCCTCTAGGGTTATTTAGTTACATAAAGAAATATTGGCAGAAGAATATGTGAGAAGTACCTCACTCGATCACTGAGTTTTCGGCTGATCCGGAGGAAGAAGAACCTGCCCTAGGGAGGCTCTGCATAGTCCTAGTGCCACAACTTGTAGCCTCTGCGTCACCCCCTTCCAAGCTTAGCATTCATCTCCAGCCAAGTCGATTTACCTCTGTGGATGTTGAGGAACAACCTCTCGGTGCCACTTTCCGGATCCCGGCCTCCGAAACTGATCTGCAAGAAAATTTCAAAAAACCTTCCTTCTGCCTTTGTGTGAGCTTACATAGTCACTGCATCAACCCATTCCTTCTACAATCGCTAGGCTAGATCACCTCTTCCTCTCTCTCACTGATTCTCCACCGGACTGAGAAAATCTTTCTCTCTTAATGCTATCTCTACCCCTCACTGCTTAGATATCTAGCTTGAATTTCTTAGCAAACCACGCCCCATAAATTTTGAACTCTTAGATCAATTTAGTGTCTCTGTATCCATTTTCAAATGACCCTCAAGCCTTCCTTTTATAATCTTCTCGTTGACAAATCAACGACCCAGATTAGATGTCTAATCAATGGCTAAGATTAAAACATGACTTGATCTTTGTTTTCTAGAATATTCACACTCTATATTATTAATACCCTTTAATTATTTAATTTCCCTAAGTTTAGACGTAGGGTCCCCATTAAAATAATTAATTATTTTAATAAAACATGAGCCGAGTGGAGTTTCCACAAACTGTTTCTAGGTTCTTTGAAATACAAGCGTCTAAGCCTCGACACCAAATTTGAGACTTAGAGCACTATCTACTGCTACAAAAATCAACATAGCCTTGAACAAGCATTGTAGTTTTTCTCTATTTTCTAACTAATGCAATGCAGATATGAAGGGATTTTGAGAAGAGGATTTCCCCTAGATATCTCCTCGTGTTTTGTGTATTGATTCATGTCGCATGTTTTTGATATTTCTTCTCAATCGTGAATTTCTTTCCGTAGATGAGTAGAAGTATATTTCAGGCTTATGTTTTAGAACATTATATGAGCATTATTGAATCTTCAATTAATTTCTACACTAAGAACCTTAACTATTTCATTGGGTCAAGTTTACCTTACAATAAATTTAAGTAACCCTCTCAAATCCCTTCCCTTTCAATTTATTCTGATGATACATTTTCACTTTTTCCTTTATCCATAATCTATTGAAATTGAGACCAAGTATTTTCTCTACATAGTATTCTAGACCAAAGTGTCAAATGAAATTCGTCAACCTAATATTACATTTTCAAGTTAGAATCCTTGGTTATAATTCCCACCAAAATGGTGATCGCACTTTGTTTTTATCTATTTTCCCTGGATAAATGGGGTTTTTATTATAATGAATAACAACAAAAAATTACATAAGATTCTTAATACCAACATAGATCCATCTTATTAGTCACCAAGAGGAGTCAAATTTCTAAGCTCCATGTCATGTATTAATTCCTTCATACTGAATAATAAAAGAATTACACCTTAAGAAATTTGATCCCTCTATGTTCACCATAGGCCTCGGTATAATATTGATCTATGTTTTGTTTTTTAATGTTGGCATGTACATATGCACATACATTGTTTTTTTTTTTGTCATCATGGACATATATACATACATAGTTATTTATGTTTTGTTTATTTGTTTATTTGTTGTATGACAACATTTTCTCGCTCTAGAGCACCTCACTACTCTATTGCAATCAAATATGAATAGAGTCCAATATTTTTTGTTTGTTGTCAACTAATAAAAAAGACATTTTTCTAATTTCATTAATAACTTATAAGCATAATTAAGTCTTCCTTAGTTTTCTTATTATAGGTTGATTAAGTACACATTTTTTTAAATTTCCTTGACAAACTTATAAATAAAAGTAACTCTTGATTATTATTGTTGTTATTGTCATGTAGTAAAATTAACAATCTTTTTTTATTTTATTTTTAGTTCTAACTCAAAAGCATAAATCTAAATTTACTTTCAAGTTGACTTGCATTTTCTTATTTTATTTTTCACTTGTATTTTTTAATTTTTTGATGTAAGTATTTTCTTATTATTTTTAATATAACGTTATCTAATGTTACGTGACAACATCTCCCCACACTGGGCTATAGAGTGTCTCTCAATACATAATTTATGGTAAAGTGAGTATATTGATCTAATGTAATTTGCATTAACATCTAAATATGCAAAATATTAGATCAGATATGAACTTTATAATATCTTTTGTTGTAGTAATTTTTACATACTTACCCTTTCTCTTTTTCTAAACAAGTTTTTTCCTACAATGATGCACTTAGCCACTGCTCAAAACCCCTTCCTATATGTATTGCATTATTCAGAAAATAGAGAAGAAATACAATGCCTGAACAATCTCTACACAAGCCTACTCTGGTAAATACTTAACCAAAATTATGCTTGCCCAAGTCCCTATTTCCTTACACTCTTTCCTTGGGAATTATCCCCTATTCTTTAGGGAAATTCCTCATCCATAATTGCGCAATCCCTATAGGCCCTTCTCTGACTGCATGCACCACCTGTACAACTTGGATAATTATACAATTGAGTGTACATTTCCCTTGAACTCCAATCTCAACTGGGCAACTCATAGATCATGCATGCATGAGTTAATTATGGTTGATTTATCATTTAGTTGGTTGATCAATGAGTACATACCCCACTACTAGACCTCCCACTAGTTCCTCCAACAATTGGAACTAGTTTAACTGAATTTAACTTAGTTTAACTGAATTAAATTATTACAACTCAAATTAAACTCAACCTAGGCTCCTAAAATTTATGAGACACTCTACATGACTCAAGTTAGGCCCTCAAATCTAATTAATTGAGCCAAATAAGTCAAACTAACTTAGTTAACGCATTCTTGTTGTCTTGTGATGCGGAATTACAATTCTCTCCTAATTTAATTAAAGGAAAATTAAACCAAGATTTTCTTGTTGCCATTTTCAACACTGCATAAATTTGGATCAGTGGTATTAGAGTGGTCTGCTCTTTCTCTATTTTTCTGTGCATGTCCCCAACAAGGTTGGGGTATAAGTAGTTGGTACTTGAGTTGGCTTAACCTCTGCAATACCGTCCCCATTGACACCGACGACCACCCATAGGGGAAGAAAAGAAAGACGAGGGAGCAGGAGATCTTGTCAAACTGCTGCTTGAAGAATCCTTCAAGCGACAAAGGAATGAGATGATGAAAAACTTTTCCCAAGTCCTTTGGCATATGTCATTAGGCGATGCATCTTAATCCAACAATCACTTCAAAGGCGTCACCCCTTTCAAGGTACAACTTAACTTTGACATCCCTATATTTTAAGGTAAAATAGATGCAGATGCCATAGATAAATGGTTAAATCTATTAGAAGGATAATTTTTGGTTAATGATTTTTTTGATAGGTAAAAGATAAATTTTGCGCTCCTCAAATCCGCTCCCCACGTCAAGGACTGGTGGTAAACCTATTGTGAGTAGAAGGATGAGAGGGAACCCTCACTGTTTTTAGCCGCACCCAATTGGAATTCATTCCAAGATGCCATCAAGGAACAATATTACCCTATCGGGAGATATGAGGATAAGTACATAAAATAAACCACATTGCGACAGGGAAGGGACCAAGACGTTCCAAAGTTCACAAATATTTTTCATATCCTTCGCATGAAGTTGGGTATAAAGGATTCATATCTATATCTGGTACTCAAGTACCATGACTATATACACAAATACATCCAGGGCGAGATGGAGTTCATGGAAATTTCCTCACTTGGTGCGACATACCTATACGTTGTCAAGATCGAGCAAAAGTTAAACAAAAGAAGTGAGACTTTAGATCTGCGAATCCAAAGAAAGGAAAATACCCTCCCCCCCCCAAACAGGAGAAAAAATGACAAAGCCAAGGTGGGGTGACCCACGACAATCCATTGAAGCCACAAGTAAAGAATAGTGCCATGAAGACGAAGAAGGAAACAGGGAAGTGGTGTGAGTTCCATAAGAGTCCCACTCACAACACAAGTGAGTGTCGTGCCAAGTAGTCACTATTGGCCAAGCTAAAGGATTCGAAGTCAGATGCATGTTCTGACTCTAAGTCAAACCTCGATAAAGGGAATGACAAAAGGAAGAAAATTATTGATGCCAAGCATAGCGCCACCGTTGCCACCACCAAGGTCTAGAAGATTGAGCCCGAATACCCAGAGGAAGGGGAGCGTCTCTTCCACTCACATATGTGGGTGAAGGGATATTTGTTGCGGTTTATTTTTTACAGTGGGAGTCAAAAGAACCTCATCTCAGTAGAAGTCGTTAAGTCACTAAGCCTTCCGACCACACCACACCCGCAACAGTGTCACCTTCCCTACAACATCAAACCCTTCACAGATGAGGTAATGTGTGGTGTTCCTCCTCTTGAAGTTTGTGATGTATTATTAGGCCAACCTTACTTGTGGAAGAATCATGTTTTGTATGAGTATAGACCTCACACTATTATTATTACTTTGGGAAATAAGTTTTATATGATATCGAAGGTAGCCCCACCTATCACCATTTCTTTTATCTCTGCTAAGAAATGTAGTAAGATCATCTTCGAGACTGAGAAATTTTCTTTCATTTTATTCGATCTCAAAGTAAGGGGAATATCTTGGTCACACCCATGGCCCCTGGGAAGGGTTCCTCCATGCAGCAGAAGCAGGTGGATTAGGTCATGGAAGAATATAGGGACATCTTCTCCTCACCCACAGGGGTACCCTTGCATTGTCAGGTCAAGCATTTGATTGATCTGATTCTTGGAGCACCTCTACCCAATGGGCCCATATACCACCTCTCCATTCTATAAAATGAAGAGATCAAGCGGGAGATCCAAGATTTTCTATAAAAAGGGAACTTCTGACCAAGTTCCTCACCTCATGGGAACCTGATTATACTTGTATAGAAGAAGGATGGTACCTGGAGGATCTACATTTATTATTAGGCACTAAAAAAAATCACTATTAGGAATAGGTATCCAATCCCGTGGATTGATGACCTTCTGGACCAGCTCAAAGGGGTGAAGTATTTCAACAATATAGATTTGAAGTCTAGATATCACCAAGTTCCAATAAATCCCATAGATTTATGGAAGACTACCTTCAAATCCAAGGAAGGCCTTTTTGAATTGTTGGTCATGCCTTTCGGGCTGGCAAATTCCCTTGCAACTTTTATGAGGTTAATGGATGTCATCTTGTGACACTTCACCAACTCATTCGTGGTTTTTTATCTAGATGACATCCTCATCTTCAGTAAGATTTGGGAAGATCACTTGCAACACATTCGTCAAGTCCTTCAAACCTGATGACAACACAAACTATGTGAAACTTGGAGAATTGCACCTTTGGAATGAGTCAGGTCTAATATTTGGGTTACATCACAGATGAGAAAGGTGTGCATGTGGATATAGCTAAGATACAATTCATTCAAGATTGGCCATCTCGAACCACTTTAACATAGCTTCACAACTTTTTGAGCCTTGCTAATTTTTACTAGAGGTTCAAGTTGGGATTCTCCCATATCACTAGGCCTTTGAGTTAGGTCACCAAGGGCAGAGTGAAAGCAAAGTTTTCCTGGTCTGAGTCCCAACAAAAGGCCTTCATTGAGTTGAAACACCGCCTATGATCTACACCTTTACACACATTGTCAAACCTGCAACAATGATTTGAAATTGAGACAGATGCCTCCGATTATGTTATTGGTGCAGTTCTCACCTAGCAAGGGAATTCAATGGCCAATCATAGTAATAAAAGAGATGTATTCTATTGTGTAGGCTTGCCAGCAATGGAAACATTACATTATGGGGAAGGAGACAATTATCCACACTAATTACCGACATCTTCAGTTTATATAGACACAAGGAAAGTTGCATAACGATCTCCATCAGATATGGTCTACATATATGCAACAATTACACTTGAACATTAAATACAATAAGGGAAACACCAATCATGTTACAGGTTGCCTTAGTGGGCTCTAAATTGAAACATTTACTGTTTTTCTCAACTCTTGTGGCCAAGAGACCTCTAGATGGATGCAATTATACAAAAATGATCCATAGTTTTCCACCACATATCTGATGCTGGTGTATGGCAGGAAAGTTCCAGATTTCCACCTCCAGGACATATTATTATGCTACTTGGGCCACCTTTGTGTTCCTTCAAGCGAGTGTTCCAAGATTATTTGGGAGGTGCACTATAATTGGGTCATGATGGCACTTTGGTGTGGAGAAAACTATGATTATACTACAAATTTATTTTTATTGGCCAAGACTTTGAGAGGATGTTGGAAAATATATCAGATCTTGCACTGCCTGTGTCATCGCCAAACCAACCATCAAGAACCAAGGCGTATACACTCATCTTCCTACTCACAGCTAGCCTTGGGAATCAATATCCATGGATTATCCATTTGGCCTCCCTTCTACCAAGCATGGAAATGACTGTGTATTTGTGCTCGTGGACAGATTTTACAAGATGGATATATTGGCAGCCTGCAAGAAGAGTATCACAATAGAGGACACTGCCAAACTCTTATTTGAATGAGCGTGGGTAAATTTTGGGATCCTATAGACCATTATATCAGATCGGGATAACATGTTCTTGAGCATATTCTGGTCAAACCTCTGTACATTATTGTACACCAAGATTGCTAAGTCAATTGCATTCCATCCCTAGATTTATGGCTAGACAGAGGTCGTCAACGAGATGATAATGAGCATCCAAGAAACTGGGATGAGAGCCTTCCCTATGTGTAGCATAGTTATAATAGAGCTCTCCATAGCTCGATTGGCTGTAGTCCTTTACAAGTGGGTTTTGGATTTCAACCATTGTGTTCGATTTCTTTTTTCATGACTCATGTGACTACATAGGTAGGATCTGCACATGTATAATCTGATGCTAATAAAGAAATGAGGTTTATTAAACACAACCAATAGATCCACCAACAGGTTAAAAACATTTTTCATAAGTCCAATGCTAAGTACAAGCAACATCATAATCTACATTGGATGCCACATAAGTTTCAAGTGTGCGACAAAGCTTAGTTGCATTTGCAGAAAGAACGCCTTATTAGAGCCCATCAGAAGCTATGACCACTCTAATACGGGCCTTACACCATCACCAAGTTTGTAGGAGACAATGATTCCAAGCTTAGAAGTCCTCCATTCCTTGGCCTGCACCTAATGTTCAATGTGGACAGTCTTCGACCATACTTTCCACCATTGTTGGACACCTTAGATGTGGCCGAACAACTAACACCACCATAGCTCAACCACGACTGCATTGAACATGACACCACAAATTAGATCATGGACACACAAATCAATACCACCCATTAATAGAAGATCCAACTGTATCAGGTTTTCAAATCTATCCAAATCCTACACCAAGGTAAGTGGCTCATCAGGGACCAAGTTCAGCAGAATTTTCCCCATCTCATGGAGGCACTCAACGTAATGGGGACCATTGCTTCGTGAGGGGGGAGGACTCATATAGGTGGATATTGGTGGCCACTCACCTATTCCACTTAGACCCCCACCACATTTTCTTTTAGTTTCCTTAGTTTTAGCACAATTTACTATTTTTGGAATTTTTTTAGGTCTTGAATTTCCGAAGCCATTTTGAGGACCTGAACGACACACACACACACACACACATGTATCTTTGTGTGTGTGTGTGTGTGTGTGTGTGTGTGTTGAAAAACGACAATTGAATGGATTGTGGCGTGTGTTTTTAATTGAAATTTGTAGTCCTCGAATATATATTTCTAATGAGGTATCATACATGTCAATTGGAGATTGTATGACAAAGTTACGACCCCGGGAAGTTTATGTACCAATTTACCCAACGAGGCTCACAGAATTTTGGTGCTTCATCTCCTAGGGTTAGGTTTTTGGATGTTTAGGGTTTTCCATTGTTTCTCAATATTAAATAGGCCTTCAAACCTCATTGTAAAAAAATTCATAAGGCATGTGGCTGCCACATCTCTTCTCAGAGATAAGTTACCATCGCCCAAACTAGTTTCCATTTTTCATGTAACAATATTCAGTACTTTGTTTTTTTTTTCCAACAAAAAATTGAAATTTCTATTGAGAGAATAAAAATTTACATAGTATATGCCTTATGGCATTCAAAAAACTATGTGCTCTTATCCCATGAAAAACAAGAAAGAGGCATAGAGTTACCGTGTTGTGGATAAAGAAAAAATTTAAACAAATATTTCCTCCCACCCCAGGTTGCAGTGTACAACAAAAGTTACTACGCCAATCTCAGAAACTCGGGCCTCCTCTAAAAGAGGAAAACAACCCACACAAGGAGACGAGAGAGGAAAAAAACCGCCTGTTTATAACTTTTTAAAGTCTGAAGAAAAAATAAACAACATATCAGCCCGAGCCTCCTTCAACAGAGAAAAACAACCCGTAAGTGCGACAATAACATATAGATTGTTTGAGAATGTAGAATTAAAATACTTCCAACATAAAATAAAATAGAAAAGTTTTTGCAGGACCATATCTAAAGTTGAAAAACTCAAATAGAAATGAAAGAAGCATAAAAAACCATCTGACACATCTGAAACTGTGTGCTACAGTCTCTGGTTGAAAAAAATTGTTAGTGAGCATAAGGCGGCAGATCTGAGGAGCGGATCGAGTCCCCTTTAAATTATTTATGGACCAGACTCCCATATCTTGTTGTACGCTCTCCTTAGAAAGGAGGTCTACATCCATGTTCTGTTCCCTGTAGATATGGCATACAAATATTTCGTTAAAAAAAAACATTTCAAGGACAAAAATTCTTCTAAAAGATGTAGCAACATAAAATTTTGACATCTGAATTCTTCATTAAAACATTTGATGATATTCAAGGAATCTCCGAAGATCTAGGCCTTTCTCATGCCTAGGTGGGTAAGCCAAAAAAGAAGAAGTTTTAGGGACTGAAGTTTTGCAAAGTTGTTAGTTCATGTTCCCAGTCCCACTAAGGCTTTTAAAATCATCCTGGAAGGGAGATGGATAGGGATCCTGACTCTGCATATGTTTGGAGGGTCTGAGGCTCTGTCAAAATATGCCCAGGGGATGTCTCCTCTAATCTCTTCTACCCTGACGACCCTCTCTTTTTTAGTAGAATTGGATATGGGGATATTCTCAAATATTGATGCTCCTTCCATAGCTAGGAGCTCTGAAGGGAAGAAAGTGTCCCAGAATATGACCTTGTTCCAAGCGATCCAGGTGCCCCAGGAGACTATCAACGGGATATTTTTCACTTTTCATCCTTGGCTTCATTCCACCAGGAATTCCAGTCTTCATGAATGCATAGCCCTCCCCAGATCTGATTGAGGTTTAACAGTCTCAAGGATTATTCTCAAAGAATTTTTTTGAAAGGGAAAGATAGGAAGAGATGGGGGATGGAATCCTCATTTCCTTTACACAGAGAGCACCAACCAGGTCCTATCTTGCTTCTTTTCTCGATATTGTACCAAGTTTGGACTTTCTTCTTAAGGATGCACTAGAAGAAAATCCTAGTTTTTGCTGGACATTTGAGTTTCCACAAGACTTTGAACCACCAATCAGGATCATCCCACCCTCTTTGAGACATCAACTAGTTGTACCCAAATTTGGGAGCATATTTCCCCGTGGGAGAGTTGACCCATCTCAATGAGTCTGGACACCCATGAAGGCGAAAAATTGATCTTTGAAGTTCCATAATAAACCCTATCCACTCCTCCAACCATTGATCATCAATTTGTAAGTCCTCTCCTGATTTCCACACATGTCCACACACCATGGATTGACCTGCAAACTCTATATGACTAAGGCGATGGATCCCTTTAATGGACAGATGGTCAATCAACTCCCTAGAGAGGGCATAGGCCCCGTTGCATCCCACCCAGGGATCCTGCCCAATTCTGATCTGTTCTCCATTCCCTACTTGCCATGCCAAGCCTTTCTCAATGATTTTTATCGATTCCATCATTGATTTCTAGAAAACTAAAGCCTGTGGGTGTCTCTTGAGCGGAAATTTGAGCCATTCTTTAAATGGAGTCAGGTCAATATATTTCCTTTTGACGACCGAGGTATAAAGGTTACCCATAGAGATTAATCTCCAAACTAGTTTGGCTGCCAGGGATGGAGAAGAAGCAATAAGTTCCTTAATACCCCATCCTCCCCACTCCTTTGGTCAAGCCACTTTCCCCCAAGCCACCCAAGGTAGTACCGAGTCCTCTTTTGGCCCTGCCCATAGGAATCTGCTGCATATGCACTTGATTTTTGAGAGTATTCCTTTAGGCACCCAAGTTAGGGCAGTACAGTAAACTGGAATAACTAGAAGGACTGATTTTACCAGAACAAGTCTTCCTGCCCAGGATAACCACTTGTAAATCCAATGCTTTATTATGGCTTCAATCTTTGCCACCAACCAATGCCAATCCTAAGTCCTATAAGAGTCGAGATTTAGAAATAACCCCAAGTATTTGAAGCTATCTGAAAACTTCTTTGCTTCAAAAGGGAGCCCTTCAATAATCCTTTCAGCCTCCACCCTTGAGAAGCCTTCAATGGTTACAAAGGATTTTTGACCATTGATACCGAGGCCCGTTTCTTTGAGGAAAAGGTCTAGAATATCTTTAATGAACCAGATTTCCTGCCTACTTCCCGAGCTAAAAAAGAGGATGTCGTCCACGAGCAACAAGTGCGTTATGTTGAGATTTATAGCTACCTCGATACCTTTGATATCTCCTCTCCTTCTTGCTTCAAGGATCAGCTGACTAAGGCATTCTGCAGCTAAGAGAAAGAGAAGAGGAGAAAGGGGGAAACCTTGTCGTAGACCTCTTTGACTCTGGAAAAAGGGGGTAGATGCCCCGTTGATCAGAACCACAAAGCTAATGTTTGAGATGCATCCCATCACCCAGTTAATGAAAGCGATCTTGAACCCCAAATGGGTCAAGAGCAGTCGAAGATAAAGCTAGCTTATGCAATCATGTGCTTTGGATAGATCAATTTTAACAACAAATCCCTTCTTCCCACTCCTTTTGAGGCTATGGAGAGTTTCCTGGGCCATTCTGACCGTTTCATGGATCTGCCTACCATCCATGAACCCAATCTATTCCTTATAGATGTTCCTATAAAGGATGGGATTTAACCGAACAACAATCACCTTTGTTATTACTTTATAGATGTAGTTGCAGAGAGAAATGGGTCTGAAGTTTTCAAATTATTTCAGGTCCTCCTTCTTAGGTATAAGGACCAAAATTTGAGTTAAATGGCTCGTATATGGACCCTCTAACCCTAGATTCTTCGACCACCCATGCCAGCTCCTCCCCAAAGTCTCAAAGAAATGTTGAAAAAATTCCACAGTCCACCCAACCGGGCCTGGAATTTTATCTTTCTGTATAGCTTTAAAATCCCCTCCACCTCTTCTTTGGAAACAAGTAGCATGATATTTTCATTATCCTCCTCCTCTGCATAGCGAGGGAAGAATTGAGCCACTCTGATCACCTCCGCAATAGAAGCTTTGATTGGAGCTTTGAAGAGGGATTTAAAGTGATTATTTCCCAAAGTGGCTAGCTCTTTAAAGGATTTTGCTGTTCTCCCTTCCTCCTTCTTCATACACCAGATAGTATTGATGTTCTTCCTTCCTTTTGCAAAGTTTTGGAAAAATTTTGAGTTTCATCCCCTGCTGACAACCAGATTGCTCGACTTTTGAGTCTCCACTTTTCTTCCTTTTCCATCAAGATTTTCCTTTGATTGGATTCCAACAACTTGATTTTGTCCCTTTTCTCACTAGTTTCATAACCATATTCCTCTGCCTTTTCAAGATTATCTAGTTCCTCTCCAATATTACGAAGGGACTCATCCTCTACCAATCTCTTCTTTTTTTCCCACTGCAAAGAGGACTTTTTCATTAACTTGAGCTTCTCCATGAAGAGAAAGCCTTTGTCTCTTACCAGATCTTTGACACCTGACCTCCAGGTTGAATGAAATAACTCATTTTAAGATTCATCCTTCAGCCAAGATAAGTTAAATTTGAAGGGGGGTACAGGCTTCTTATTGGGGCCTATGAGTTCTAGAAGGATAGGTAGGTGATCCAGATCTCCACCTTCCCCTACCCAATTTCTGAATACCAGGATTCTTCTCACCAAGTCCTCTTTGAGGAGAAAATGGTCCAATAGTTTTTCTTCTCGACCGTCCCCAATTCTCCTGTTCCTCTAGTTCGAACAAGGCTTAATCAGATCTCAGTCAACAAGGCCCATCGAGGCTATCTTGTGAAAGAAGAATTCTTCTAGAGGATTAGCCCGGGCTGAGGGGCCCTAGGCTTTTGACAACCCCAACGAGAAGTTTAGATCTCCTCCAGTCACCATATTCGAATTCCTCATTAAGGATTTGGAGAATAAGGAGTTCCATAAAGGGACCCTGTTTATGCAAGGGTCGTACACATTAAAAATGGTTAAGGATGAACAGAGGTCAAGGGAGTAGACCTCCATTCCAATAACTTGATCCATTCCCCAATAATTTAACACCTTCAAACTTCTATCTCTGCTTCCCAACCCCAATCCCCCGGACCTCCCTTTAGCATCCAGGCTATGAAAGGACCACCCTAGAAACAACTTGGATAAGACTCCCTTTATCTCTTCTCCAAGGCCCAGTGTTTATTGAAGCATTAGAACATCAAGATCATATGACTTGAATAAATCCCTGAGTGCTAGATTTTTGGAGCTAATAGCAAGCCCTCGACAGTTGAAGGACAATATAATAATTTTCAATGAGGGGAGGGGTTATGCGCTTCTCTAAGCACCCCTGACAGGGAAAGTTATTTCCAATCAGCTATGTTGATTTTGGTTCGTAACTAGGCTTTGAAGAGTTTGAAATTCCTACCTTTAGCTTTCCGAGGAATAATCGCTATGGTATGGGGGCACAACCCCCCCAAAATGTCCTAGGGTGGAGATTTGTTTTCCTTGGGTTTGATATTGTAGTGGGGCTTCTTATAGGAGGAGGCCATGAGAGAGGGACTAATAGAAATAGATGTTATGAGAGGGGACAAGTGGATCTCAGGGATTGCAGTGATTATACTATCCAAGGCCTCCACTATATATTCAACATGAAATACATCCATTATGGCAGGCCTGGAGGGACTAGACCCAGACATAGATCATAACGAAGAATTCAAATGAGAAATAAGAGAGGGGATAGGGTCCAGAATAGTACCCTCCGCTTGAGGGGCTGATGTGCCATCTCCTGCTTCCCCAGAGGCTAAACAAGCCAATACTTCTAACATGGAGGGGTCAGCACTATTGACAGTGTCCGTCTGCATGTCCTGAGGCTCCTTTGCTACCTGATGCAATTTTTCTCCTTCCACTCCTTCCATTTCCTCTACTCCCTCTTCGTTGATATTGACCTAATCGTTATTTTTCCTTGTTGCCCTTGCCTCATTTGTCTGTTTTCTTCGACGCTTGTATCCCAAGGGGATTCCTCTTGTATCCTAAAAGGAATCTACTTATAATAAATCATCTGTGTATAGGATAAATCCTTATACTTCATATGAATCTCTTATGCCAAACCTTCCTTAGGATTTGAAGAGACTAGGATTCTTGCAGAAGTTTTATCCATCATCTGTTGAAAAGACGAATCAACTTCCAGAAACTGCCCCAGAGAATTCCCAATGGCCCTAAACACAGAGTCTGTCCAGAAAGGGATCGGCAAGCCTGGAAGCTTAACCCAAACCGGGGTCTCCTAGACCTTTTCTCTCTACACATCAAATAAAGAGTTTCACTTTTTAAAAAGAATTGGGCTCTTACTAAAAATCTAGTTCTAGCTCAGGACCCATTCTAGTGATTCCTTTTTGTTGAATTTGATCATGAACCAACCACGCGCAAGGGTGGAGACTTCGACCTATCTCTCCGGAGCTTCTTTCCAGGCTACAGATAGCCATTCTGTGATATAACTGGCCGAATATTTTTTCCCCTTTGTCCTACCTACTAAAATGGTTTCAGTCGCCTCCATTACTTCGTCAATTTGAATATCCACTCCTAGCACCAGGCTTGAGTTTGACTCCTTTCTCCTTATTAGATTAGTTTTCTTTCTCTTACCTCATGTAACCGTGTTTCCTCCACCTTCCCCACTCCCTTGAGAGTTTCCTGTTGCATTGAGACCTTTTGGAACGAGCATCCGAGACCGCCCTATGTCTGATCTTATGATTTATAGAACATGCAGGGGTTTTCCACCCAAAGAATTTCTATCCCCAATGCATGTCACGTCCACCTCCTCTCTGTACGCCCCCAGATCCCTTCCCTATTCCTCGCCCTGTTCCGGTGGCATTGATAGCCCGACCTGATAATTTATCGTTTCCCCGCCTGATATTAGGTTTTTTAGGATCCTCTTTTCTTTTTCCAGCCAAATTTCCTCTACCTCACCGCCTAGCCTTGGATAATGAGACTCATTCAGAACCCTCTCCTTCGAATGAGATGAATTTTTACATGCACTAGCACTATCCAGTCTAAACCCCGTAACTGGCTCTGACTTCCCTTTAGACTTAGCCAGAAAGGATTTCAGACCTACATTCCCTTTGATGCCACAACTACCCACAATATCCTCGAGACCTCTAGAAAAAACAAGGTTTTTGAAACCGCAGGATTTAAATGTACTTACTTGCAAGCCTTTCGACTCCTTCGTTGTTGTCTCTGACAAAGAGGGGACGTGGTTCAATTGCATGTCCAGGCTTCTGTCCACTGACCAGCCTCCGTGGCACAAGTTGTATAGTCTTTCTTTCAGCAGACCAAGGCCCTTACCCTTGCCCCAGGCCTCGTCCGAGCCTCGTGATTTTGTTCCTGCAAGCCTGCTAGGAAGAATACCACTCAATATACTTCTCCAAAACGTCCAAACCCCATACCGTTAAGATGTTTCTTGGCTCGGGATCGAAATCCACCAATTCATGTTCTCTAACCATGGTTATTTCCATTGATTGCAGGGAAGAATAAAGCTCGGAAACGGAAAACCCTACTGTTTGCTGGAGGCGCGTGTTGTGTTCTCCGTAAGACAACAAGGTTAGGTTCAAACAAAACCCTAAACCCCATTCTCTCGAAACCCTAAAAGTACGCTTACGTCTTCACCACGCCCGAGGCACGCCACGTGGTGTCCTGCATGGACCATGTGGCCACTGTAATTTGACGACCTTGGTCAGTCGTCGCAGACCTTGAACCACCCAATGGCTAGGTCTGTATGCCTGATAGGGCCTGAGTTCGAACTAGCTCGCCATATGTAGGGTTCAATTCTTTTTCCATCTTGAGAAAACAATCGAGATTCAATACTTTGTTTTTAATTAATTAAAGTTATGTTTTTGTTGTAGCTTTGTGTTTCTATTTATTTATATATTTCATTTCATTCCTGCATAAATCCATATCACTTCTTGCAGCGATGTTGAAAGATGAAAGGCCACCTTAATCAAGTGTGATGAAATCAAATAATATTTGAATTCTTCCTTATAAATATAAAACCTAACTTATAATTTTAACATCCACTATTATAATTCATATTTTATAATACTTTAAACACATATATATGTTATAATCGTAACCATAAAACACCATATTATATAACCCTTAATCTATACAACTAAAATCACCTTGACACTTTTAATCTCCATAACACGCAACCACTGACTTGCAAGAAACTTGAATCCTATAACACCACATTCCTAATAAATATTTATATCCATAATAAACCTTAATATGATATACCCTAGCTATGAAATACTACCCCATATAAATAATATAACCCTTAAACTGCAAAAATTATATTGTCCTTAATTATTAATACATGTAACCAAGAAATATCAACCTCTTTAAACCATAAATCCATCCTTATAAACCCTAACACAAATAATCCTTAGTGTTGTCTAGGTAAATCCTCTCTGTGGACAGAGACAATCCCTCTAGCCCTAGGGTGGGTCTAGCAACAAATAAGACAAACAAGCATCTACTTTCCTAGATTACATTCAATTAGAAACAAACGATAGGAGTACCTACCTTAAACTTGTGCCGATTACTTGTTCCCTTGGAGTGCATCCACTTGTCTTTTGCTCGAGATCACGTTCCTTGCTCCTTTTTACGATCAATACCTGTGGGAAGAGACAGAAGACAATACATAACAAGATAGAATAAATAATACTTATATTGAATGAAATCTATCTAATAGATCAAGGAACATTCGAATTTTCATCATAATAACAAACAAAAATGGAAAGTAAAAACCAGTTGTATTATATTAATGATTAGAAAGGGGAGTTACAACATGCACCTTGATTTCAAAGCTCTCCTTTGACGGGTTTGAATCCGAGCACATCTCCAAATCACTATTTTTCCAACTCAATGTGAGAAGGCTAAGGGTCTAAAATCTCTCCTTCTATGCCTATAACAATCTTCAAACCTTTCTCTATTATTCTTCTCTTCTATTTTGTTCTCCCTAGCAGAGGCATTATAAGGTGATCAATTTATAGTGATGGAGGAGGGGATATGGATCCACTTAAGTTGGGAGAAAGGATTATCTCCTTAGGTGGTTCCTATTTTTTAGGAACAAGAGGCCCAAAGGAGGAAGCTCGGCCATATATTGATCAACAAACATCCAGCTCTCCGCCCTTGAAGCTTCTAGGCCATGAAGCTTCGTTTCCATTTTTAAAAATCTTCCAGAAGTAGATCGACATGTCTATGGGGTTCATACCAGCGCTGATCGATGCTAGTCACATGCTAAGGATTTTCCATAAGCACTGGTGAGACATTGAAGGGTCACTCTGCTCCAAAAAAGTGGGTTTTTAGGGAGTTACTCTAGGAATTATTAAAAGAGAGATTGATCTTCTGACTGTAAGGGATCCAAAGACATGTTTTTATGATGGAAAAAGTACAAAAGGATCACTGTATGAGTTCTCCAAGGTCCGAGAACAGGGAATACAGGGACAATGTCAAAATGTTGTATAAAATATGCCCTCTAAAGCATGAAGGTAGAACGAGAGTGAGGGTTGAAATTATTTATGAGTACGTGCCAGGACCAGGACATCGTCGTCAAAAAACCTGTGAATCAAGTACATATATACAACTGAATAATCGCATATAAATACATGAGAATAAGGTATGGACGTAGCCATCCATAAAAGAGATCATGTAATAGGATCCATGGTATGGACACAACCATCTAACAATAAGAAGGATAAAAAACATGGACTCAGGTATGGTTGCAACCATCCATCAAGAAGAGTCATGTATACAATCATGAATAACTCATATCGCCTCGCTTCCTGGACTTGATAAGACAAAATCCAGGGTCTTAAGCTCTGTCATGACCTAATCAAGTACAAATTCAGGCATGTGAATGGGTGAGATGAAGTTGAACATGCAAGAAAATCACCTCATTACCAGTCAATGATGTAAATTGTTAACATGCATGAAAGAGACCACCAATAATGACAATGAACCTTAAGGTACTAGCAGTACAATCCATGAGATGTGAATAAGGAACCGAATTCGAACACTCGTGAAATCACTCGATCGAAGGCCAATGATGTGAACCTATCGTCAAATGCGAACAACCTGCCATTAGGGCATGCAGGCTCTAAGGTACCAGAAAGGAGTCTCTAGATCAACTTTCCAGATAATGAGCTGAAGTCGACATGTAGTGATCCATCAAAGGAGGGCCATGATGTATCCCACATTATCGATGCAAGAGAGAGGAAAAAAGATGTTTGTGAATCAATACTGAACAAAGAATCAGGTAATGAATGAACTGCAGAAGGAACTACTCTTGAACATATCAGCGACACGACTCCGGAGTATGGTAGTATTTGACTCAAGTAGGACCAGAGGTCATGTTGACGAGACTGGTAATCAAATGAGAGGCAAACAGATTTCCCAAACCCATGGAGGCAAAGTGACGAATGTAGGATATCCCCAACTCGGCATGAACTGTAGATAAGTTTCATGTTCAAGAGTGACATACTGCCAACACAACTGATAAATACTTCCATTTCCCCCCCACCATTTCTGGCAAGTACCCCAGTTATTTTTGAACACAAACTTGAAGGGGATAACATATGCTTGTCATATAAGTTTTTCCTTCAGACAAATCGATCCTAGTACATTTTACGAGCCCTAGAAAGAGGAACTTGGTATCTTCATGGCGACGAGTCCAATGTCGTTAAATTTTAACTAGTCCGACAAAGGTGAAACTCAACACATTTTCATGTTTAGAGAGTTTGAAATGAAAAATCCATAGGGCCCTTTTCGTAGATATTCCCTCGAATCCGAAAAGGTAGAAAACAAAGTTTGAGAGAACCTCTTAGTTGTGATTGACTAAGGTATTCCCTTTTCGTAAATAGTTTATCCCAGACCGAAAAAGGGGTAAATGTATACTGGGTAAAAAAAATTTTGTTTACTTTAACGAGTTCAAAATGACAAATACTCGACAATCTTTTCATATTTCAAGAGTTAGAAAAGAGCTTAAAGGTGAATCCACCTAAAGGAATTAGTGGTATAAAGGATAGCAATTGGTTCCGATTATGGTGGAACTACTCAAAAAAAGTAAAGGTCAGGAGGTTGGCTAACAAGACCACTTGTTGCAGTGGTTCCTCAGGAATGGGTAAAACAACCAAGTGAAGGCGTATGATTGGCCAAGTAGATGGTGACGATGGAATGAGAAAACCAAGTCTCATCTAGCAAAATAGGCTGGTAAAATGATAATCATGAGAGGTACAATGAGAATGGTTTTATTTTTACACAAGCTTGAAAACATGGAAAACTATGCTTGGAATTGGTTTCATTTTTACACAAGCTTGAAACAAAGATAAACTATGATTGACATTGGTTTCAGTTTTACAGAAGCTTGGAATATGGAAACTATGCTTGGAATAAGATTACATGCCCCCAGAATGGTGACTCAATTCGAGGTACATGGTTACTAAGTAGAATGTTGGTTACTAACAGGTGGATGGAATTAAGGTTCATTTACGAGATCTAGTGAAAGACTCGACTTGGATTTTATGAGATCTAATAAAAGATGCAAATTGAATGGGGAATTGTTTCATTTTTTACTGAGGTTGACACAGTAAAAGAACTATCCTTATAGGGACCTATTTTATTTTGTAACGAGTCTAACATAATAAAGAACTATCATCATGAGACCTTGTTTCATTTATTAAGGAGCTTGACACAAGAAAATAACTTTGCTATGAAGACTTTGATTTATTTTTTAAGGAGCTTGAACACAAGAAAATGAACGATGCTTTGAAGACTTTGTTTCATTTTTTAAGGAGCTTGATAGAAAAAAAGGAACTATGCTCCGAAGACTTTGATCATGGCCCATAAGAGTTGATGGATTCCAAGAGGTTCTCATTTTATGGGAGAAAAACACTATGGAAATCGGGGTCCAATGCCCTGAGGATGCGATACACTACATCATTGACGGAACCATCAGTGGATGCGGGCATGGAACAGGTTCCTATGTGATTAACTTGGGGCGGGGAAGATACCACTGGCGTGTAAGGACCATTAAGGGATGATGGTAGACTAGGTATCACATTAGGACCAATGAATGAAAGTTGATCAATGGTCACAATTCGACCTTCATGTGGAAAACATATCACGCGAAAGAGAGAAGAGACAAACGCTCCCATGAAATAATTATAGTAACGCCCAAGGAATAAGTTAAAATCCAAGGGGCCTTCGACAACCATCATGTCTATATAGACAATATTTCCTCCTAAAGTAATAGGCAACCTCAGAAGGATTCGTAACGGTTGAATGGTTCCTCTATTAAAATCCAACATATTTTGGGTAACAGGCACAAGCTGCGGGGAATCGAAATATTTCCAAGTAGTTGAGGACAAAATACTAACAAATGCACCTTCATCTATTATCATGCTAGGTACGACCATATTACAGGTTTGTACCATGATCTCAAAATGAATGTAAGAAGGAAGACGATATCCCGTCAGTCGACTCCAATAAAAAGAAGTGATCAAACTACTTGGAGGGGGTACCATAGGAATGGGAGGAATATCCCCTTGTGTTACGGGAAAAAAATAATCACCCGCCTCGATTGCGGGAGTGGAAGGTTTTCCCTGGGAATATGAAGAAACAAAAGTAATCTGAGTGGTATGAGATTAAATCTCTACGGGAAAGGCTCGATTAATCGCAGGTGGAATTAGGTCGACCTTTTTCTCAACCAATGATTGGTTAGGAATGGACCCATGAGATTGAATTTCATAGAGAGTGAGATTGACCAGAGATGAATCTTGATAAATCACTTGATCAACTAGTGGAGGACTCAGAGAAAACTTCTGGTAACCAATTGGAAGACATACCTCAAAATCCGTAAGGGTGTTCAACACTTTGGAGGCTTCATCCAGATAAGGAAAAAGGTGAATGGGATGATTCCCTTTACATAACCTATAGGGAAATTTGACCTTACCCTTTTTCTTCTGAATCCTAATATCACTAGTTGAGGGTTCATCACCAGCATGATCTCTAGAGGTTAATGACGAAGGTTGATTCAGGCCAGTGTACCACACTTCTAACACCTTGGGAATACAAGGACAATATCTAAGAAGGTGGCCATCCTTATATAGCTTGCAAGAGAATTCAAATGTTTTTCAAGAATCCGAGGCACTTCATCCTACACTGATGGTTATGTCAAGTCCTCACTATCTTGACAAGGCTTCTGAATATGATCAGATGTATTTTTCCTCATAAGATTTTCATCATAATCCCATGTCTCTAAAAATTAATCTTTTCAAATATTTTATAGTTTTCAAGAGAATTGTCACAAACTGTATGATCCAATCACTGATTGGTCACAACAATCTTAGCTCGCAAGCTCTGTCGCAGATAACAAGTTTCAATCTTTCCTCGTGCTTGCTAAAAATTTCAGTGTAGATGGAGACACATTCGTAAGAAGCTTCCCAGGTTTTTTGAATGATGGTTTTCATCGAAAAGTTAAGAATGGGAACTGGTTAGAAGAAGTGGCTATGGCCTGTCTTTCTGCTGACAGGCAAGGCCTTCAATTGTTTGCACAAGTTATTCAATTTCTTATATTTTTTGTTGCAAATTACTTTATATATGTTTTAATCTATCATATATTTTTCATTATAGGTCGAGAAAAACTATGGTGGCTTCATTGTAAATTTCATTATTCGTGACCTCGACCTTCTAGCTGTTAGGTTAGGAGTGGGACTAGGCGCATTCTAGTTCTCACTCTCTTGCACTTATCCCACACTTGTTCTCTTTAGTTGCTCTTGTATTTTATTTCTTTTGTCTTGCATCATGTTTGGTTTAGCCTCCTTTGTTTGTGCTTTGATTTTTTTTCCTTGTTGTGTGTTGTCTTTCCTTTATTTTGTAAGTCCTTGTGTGAAGATGCTTTATTCGCTCAAAAGGGGATTGTGGAAAAATAGAAAAGGAATTTGTGACACTGCAACATTTGGCTAACTCTCTAACCTTCTTCCTTGTCTTGGATACACCTTTTGGTCAATGATGTTTTGATGGAAAATGCAATCCTTGTGTTAGGAAAGGCTTGTGTTGAACCATGATATCCATGTATATTCTAGAAAACCTCATGGATACACTCGACCTTTATGTTTAAGTTTTTTCAGGCTGATCTAATCAAGTATAGAATTACAAGGGGAAAATATAAATGAGCAAACCAATAGCATAGGTCTTACATATGATTCTCTAAAGGGACAAACTCTCCTCCTCTCAGTAAGTCAGGATCCCTCTTCCACCCATGAAATAAATAAGTGTCGATGCACAGTCCTATATAAATAAATAAATAAATAAGGTGAAAGAATAGAAAGGCTTCTTGCGCAGAGAGGTGAAGCAAGCAAATTCATCGGGGTACTGTCTAGGCCTTCTAGAAGTGGATCAATTTTTGTGTTCCTTAAGTGACTCCACCGGGGTACAATCTAGGACTACTGGTAGCGTAGCAACACCAGAGATGAAAAACTAAACTTTTAAAATATAAAGCTCACGAACTTCATTACCCTTTCCTATTTATAAACATTGTGTGATCACTGACCTAATGTTTGTTTTTAATCGAGTAAAGGAATGAAGGAGACTATGTTTATGCACATGGTAAATGAGGAAGTCATTAATCTCAACGTTGAATCAATACTCCCTCAAGAAATATACCTTGCACGAAACATTTGATCAAGGAAGAGAAGTTAGAGTTATACTAATGTGTCTCCAAGTGTTGTCGATGCAAAAAACACCCTTCAATTTTTTCCCTACACTCGAATTTTGGAGTCTAATGTGGATGTCGCGATTGGTCGTTCCACATTCATTTCTCAGTTAGTTGATGCTTTTAAGCTCCATTCTTGGATTGGAAGCGTCGAAGTCACTTGCTCACACATGCTCAGTATGTAACAAGTGCATGAGCACATTATTTTATGCAAGATTGAACGAGCATAGAAAATTCCATTAAGACTATGCATGTGTAATGTCTAATCCATGTCGATAGTTGGTTCTCACTAACATCGACAGTTTCTCACTTCTAGCTGCGTTTGTACTTCTATTTCGGTGAGTTTTGCAGATTTTCGCCTCCGCGTACCTTTGTTTTTGCAAGTGTCATTTTCATGTTTTCAATTGTCTCTTTCACTCTAATTAGTGTCGTTGTCATGTTATCTTTTCTCTGGCATGTGTTACTTTCACTGTCGTTTAAATATCACAAGTGTCGTTCGCACTATAGAAATCACCGTATTTTCGCATGATAAGCATAACAAAATGTACATAAGATTGTTTTGGTGGTTTCAAGAGGTTATCTTTGTGAAAATAAGTTGATATTACCATGTAGACATCCATCACACTCATTTCTAAAGTTTTAAGCATTGTCGCACAAGTGTCGTCATGGTCGTTGCAAAGTGTACCTTTAGTGTCACACTTGTCGTAAGTTGTTGCAAAGATTGTCACACTGAGGGAAGTATGTGTTCATGCGTTATGGATTATATATGTTTTTTTTTAAAGTGTCTAAGTGTGATCATAGTCAATTCATATCACTATTCACATCAGTTTCACTCATCCCACACTTGGCCAAATTTCTGAAAATTCCAAGCAACTTAGCCTCATCCGATCTTCCTAAATTGCGCATTGCGCAGTACCATCCCTCAAGCTACAAACCTTCCTCTTTACACTATGAAATGTGTATTTCTTACCTCACAGGACTGTGCACTGCATATTTTCAGTGCTCAAGCCCGAGTCTTGGCCTCCGAAATTGCACAATTCAACCCTCCATCCTGACCCCAACTGTGCATTGCGCAATCTCTGAGCTCAAGCTCAACCCCTGAGCTATTTATATACACAACTAAAAAATCACCAAACCTTCTCTTTCTCCTAGAACTACATATTTGGCTGAAGCAGTGCAAAATCCCTCAACCTGGTTCTCTGACTCCCAAAACTGCACAATTTCTCTCTCCTGCCGAGTTAGTATTGCACATTACACAATATCAAGGCTCAATCCACAACCCTAAGCTCTTGAATTGTGTAATTTCACAATCACCTATGCTCCTCTGTCCTCCAAAACTACACAATAGGATGATCTAGTGCCCATCCCCTCAGTTTGTCACATTGAGCTCCCAGATTGCACAATTTTCTTCCTCGATTAAGCCTGAACTGCACATTGTGTAGTCTCAAGGAACAAGCTTTACCCCTAACTTCTTGAGCTTTGAAATTGCATAGTTACTGAGCCTTTTTCCCAATCTGTCACCCAGTTCTAGCTCAGTCAATGGATAAATATGCACCATCTTAGACTACGGGTTTATCATACTGATGTCCTCTTTCCATGAGTGGATTGCAGATGCAGGTAAACTATCATGTTATGGCAAGATGATGAAGAAGGATATGGATAAGGAGGATATATTATAAGACACAGATGGAGCTGAAGAAATAATATGATCATCAGGCAAGAAGACAAAGGAATAGTGGATTACAATAGAACACCAAAGATCAAGACCGCATGAAAACTCCATCTGATTCAAAACCCTTTGGAGGGTATATATGAAGAAAAAATCATATCTCTCATGAAGATGAAGAATTGGATACATATCTTATTGAAGACAAAAAGAAAGACACAACAATAAGGACAACTTGGCACTTCCACATCATCTTGTAGTCCATGTCATGTCGAGTCACAAGCCATCATATGCCACATCATTATTGTGGATTATGTAATTGTCTAGTCAAAATGTATTGTAAAGAGGAAGTCCAAAGGACACAAACCAAATATGAAGAGTCATGTAAAGTTGAAAATTCATAGGAATTCAAAAATCACGAGGGTAGTATAAAAGTCACAAGGAGGTTAAGCATCACCACATTGCTTATATATACACACTCATTGTATGAAAAAAAGACTTTTCATCTTGGCTCCTCCTGAAAGGAATTAGAGAGACAAAATAGTTATTTTTAGGAGAAAGGAGTGACTCCGACACTCCACTATTGGAACTAATGGTGTTCATTGTATACATGTTTCTTGGAACTTTTACTTAATAACAAAAGTCTCACGGCCAACAAGTTCTTCATGCATGGATTATGAATATTTGTAATGTTATTCTATGGATGTTTGTAGTTCATGCTTGCTTTTATCTGTGCTAAAGTAGTTGAGATATTTCGGTTATTTTAGTACATAGTATATTGATAATGTATTGTAACAATTGTCATTGTTTTCCTATCTTTGGAGACTATTTCCCAGGATACTAGACAAATTTTTCTTGTTGATTGGTTGCAATGATCGTCACATATTTTGTGGACCATTCTGCTGGATTTTAGACAAATCCTTCTTGGTTGTGTGTGTCTCTATTAGGGTGGTACTATTACCTCTCTCTTAGAGGCTCACTTCTTTCTCTCCCTCCGTAGTAGAAAAACCTTAATTCACTTACAACCAAATACTAACTAGGCACACTTACTTTCTTTTTGAAGGCATATATGCATTCCTCTTTCTTGTTGATAGTTAGAGCCAAGGAAAATATTCAAGAATATATGGCAATTGGGCCGATATCCTAGATGGGGCTACTATTCCAAATAGTGTGAGGTATAATTGGGACTTCACATCGGGGAGACCCCCTTGGTTGATGGATTTACAACACTGTCAACAACTACTGATATGCTTGATTTCCTGTCACAGTTGGCTTGTAATTTGATGGGATTTTTAATTATTTACCATTGTTGTCTTTAATGAGGTCCTTGTAATTAACTTCTTCATAATTGGTCTTGAACTAGGGAATATAATTATTCTTGTATCTCATCTTTTTCTTCATGATCCAACCAACTTACTTTAAGTGCATATCATTTTGACTCTAAGTGAAAAAAAAAAACTCTTCCACCAATCCATATTGTACCAAGATTCGTTGAGATAGAGGGTATTCTTTTTAAGCAATGTATCTAATTTTCTATAGATCTAGTTTTGTATGCCTAGGTTCCTTTGTTTCCAATTTTGTCTCATCTAATGGAGAATATAGAACATATGAAATTTCCTTGGTTATCAAATGACGTTTTGAAGAATTCTTTTGCGATTATGTTCATTATTTTCCAAGGAATCATATTTGGATCCTTCCTTGTCAATAAGTTGATGATATTCATTAGATCCATTCCACCAAGTTCACTTATGTTAATTTTTTCTAGCCTTCCTTGAACCTTTACAAAATTATGTTGCAAGGTGTCCTATTTCAAAAGAGGCTCTACAATGCAATTTTTTTTTCCATTATCCAAATTTTGAATCATGAGTAGTTTTCTCCCATCAAAATTATTTATAATGGAAACCCATTGTTGAATTCCATTTCCCCACATATTCATGCATATGTACATGTGTTTAAATAATTTTCTCTAGGAATTTTGAAATAGAGCCATAATTGGAGCTTTACCAATGGCTCAAAACGATGGTAGACCCTAAAAATGTAAGGGTATATTGGGCGTCTAACCCAAATGGGAGCCAAAGTTAAAATACCAATTAAATGATCAAAGGAGGGAGTCCATGGCTTCATGCAAAAAAACCAAGGTCTTGAATCAAATATCTGATCATCTTCTTTTGAAAGATCAAAATCAACATTGAAATAACGTTTAGGATAGAGGTGAATAAAAGGTTTAACTTTCATTTATGACTTCCAAAATTTTGAGATCAAATCATGGAGATCAACTAGACAAGACTAGAAATCATTAAATGGACACATCAAAGCATTGAAAATGAGAAAATCTACATAAATAATAACATATTTCACCATTGGAATGGATAAAATGAGGGCTTCTTGCACCAAATAAAAATGACAAATGACATTTCTCTTAACTACATCTTCAAAAGAAAATCTACATAGATTTCCAATTGGTGACCGTCCTAAATGTTCGATTTGGGTTGTTGCACCACCTTTTGGGTACTCATTGTCAAGTAAATATATATGTAGTCCTCGAAAGTGAGGCCTCCACCTATATTGATTTTCAAATTCACAACATATCACTTTCTTAAGAGGCCAGTGATGAAGTAAATTTACTCTACCTCAATATGTAATGTCACTGAATCAATAATGAAACAATCATGCCCAAGACTCCAATAATCAATCAGAGTTTGTAGTAAGTGTTGGTGAGTGTGCATATTGGGAATAAGGAAAAATTTGAGCAATCCACAATTTTTCAAGGCATGCATTGCCTCTTGGGCTTCCAAGAATTCATTATCAACTTCTCCATGCTCTCTTCCTCTCCAAGTGATAGTCATCCTGAAATCAAATCAATTTTCATTTTTAGATTCTTCATTTTCAAAGAGGGTGTATACATATGTGGGTTTTTTGCAGAACAATTATGTACATACAATGAATATTCCTTGAACAACTTGCATATAGGGCCGACCATATGCGACCCAACAACAAGGGAATAGGGTATGTGCAAACCCCATTTTAAATTTTAAATATTTACTTTTGACTTAAAAAAAAAATTAATTGAATGGAATTGAAGAGTTTTGAGTATAAAATTACTTGTATCTCATGAAATATTGATTGGTTGTCTAGAACAATCAAATTCTGCGATAAAATCCAATGGGACTTTTTGGCTCCAAATGCACTCCAAGGGGTAAAAACTCAAATGAATAGTAAAATTTCAATTTTTTACTATTTATAAACTTGTGGAACACACTTTTTTTATTGTTGTTTTGTTTATTTATACTTGATTAACTAATCCTTAACCCCAATTGTAAGTGTTTTACTCATTTTTCAGGAATTTCAAGAAAGGTTCATCATTTAGTGACAAAATTTCAACATTCTTTGATCCAAAATAAGATCCATTGTGGTAGGTATCGTTTTTGAAAACCGACATATAAGGTAATAATTCTACATTACACTATTCATTTTGAACTTATTTTAGTGCCTAGCCATAGGATCTATTCCACTATTTTGCAACACCACCTCTTACTCATCGTTGTATGTGTTGTAACTCTAGTAGAGCCTACCTTCACATGGGAATCCTAGTTAGCACTTCACTAGCCATTTGGTAGCCCATGCTACTTTCAAATCTAAGGCTCAAAAGTCCTCTTTAGTTTTTTCATGACTTTTCTTTGAAGCTGCATATTTCTTCTTAATGTTTATTCAAACTTATACCTAATAGGCTTCCAAATGTTGAGTTGTATTATTGCATTGCATTCGATCGCTTGCGCTTTTGAGCTTAATACTAGCTCTGGCTTGCTCTCTTATAAGCCTACTACCTATGCATTCTCTGAAGTAAAATCCTTTCAATTATTACCTTTGCAACTCAACACCTTTATTCTTAGAGGCATTATTCCCTAAGTGTCCATATCCTACACACTTCCCCTGCATTGAGCATAGGATTTCTCCAAGCATTGGAACTAGAATTTTTTTTTTTTGCGACACTCATTCCCTCTATTGTATGAAAGCATTAGTTTATTCTTTTTAAGGATTTCCATAATATGGAAAAGATAAAACAAATAAAATATTGATAAAAGATGGGACATGAAAATAGTTTATTTATAAGCATTTGGCAACAATGTCAATTATGTCACCCTTAAATAAAGCACCAAGTTATAAGTCTTATCATCATCTAGTTGGTTTTAGTATGGCCTTAAGAAGTTGAATGTATTATTTTTTAGTTTTCTTTATTTCTCCAAATGGTTACTCTTCCAATCATATGAAAAGTCTGTTGATGCCTCCTGTGTCACATACTAATATCTTTGTTCATTCTTGAGTCTCTTTTGCATAAGTCACAAAATGTGTTGTGATTATGTTCAAGGGGAGTCATCTATGTGCCTGCCATTCTACAATGTCTCTTGCCTCATTGTCTTAGTTGTTCATAATTGTCAAGTCACTTTCAATATCAATGTTAACTTAGTCATATACTTGTGTTGGCATGGAAGGTCCCCATTGACTTCCCGCTGACAAGTCTACTCTTATTGACTCTGACACATTTGTTTGAGAGTAGACCTAGAGTAGCACCCTAGACCTATTTACATTATTGATAGATGAAATTTTTCCAAACATTGATTTTCATCATTGGTCTTTGACTGGGTGGTTTCTCTTGTGTTCAATATTAACTTACATTATCACACATTGGGAATCATGCAATACCTTGGGTTCCATTTTCCTTATTGGCGGAATTCCTCGCCTCTGTTAATAACTCTCATTATCGATTGTTATTCAAAAGATCTCCTCCATGTAATATTTTATCTAGTACATCAAAGAGACGTAATCCTTGGTGGTATGTTCATTATTTCATTCAAGTTCTTCCAAATCATTGGATTTTTTGTTACACTCGTGTTGGTTGATGGGGGATGCATTAATGCCCTCCTTCCATTGGACCTTTTCCCATCAATTCCAACTCACTTTCTCTAGGAATAAGTTCTAGGTTCCTATTTTTGTACCTTGGGATTTGCTGTCATATGTGGTAGATTCCGTTGCTATTGACAGTGGGAATACATCAAAGTTTCTTTCAAATTTTCAAATTCAACACATCTTTTCACATTTTTTACTAGGTACCTTGATGATTATCATTATTGGTGGGTGGACTATTTGTTAATGGTATACATTAATGACTGATAATAAAATTATTTCTCCCATGTTAGAAATCAACTCCTTTATTCACATACTGTATATTTTCACATTTAACGGTCATTTTTGAAGACCTCAGGTTGTGTCAACATTTTTTTTCACTTGCAAACCTCTTCATCTTCTATCAATGACCTCCATATTGATATGATGGTTCTTAGTTTAGTAGCATCCTATATGTTGGCACCCAAGTTTTCAATAGTACCACTCCTTTCTAGATGATTTTGGTACTTCAAAGGGGGATCTGTTGTTCAATTCATTGGCTGCAGACATCCTTTGACTTTATATATTGAGATATATATCCAATGTGTATTTTTCATGGCTATGATATATTTGACATGGATCGATTGTGTATTTTCTTGTGGCCATGATTGACACTCCATATTTATACAGATGTTTTTGGACCTTCATAGTACTTGATTTTGTGGCCATGCTTTCCTTTCTCCGAGCATGGGTATGCCCACCTTGGGAGATGAGTTGTATTTCTTGTTTTATTTTGTAGGTATTGTTTGGCCTGCCATTTGGTGAACTTATTCTTAACCCTCTTGATAATGTCCTACTAATTATATATAATGTATTTCAATCATCATATACCCTTGTGGATCACACGTTATTAGGTATCCATTATAGCATATTTTTCCACATTTATATTGAGGTGTAGTTCCCATCTGGGTCATCATATTCCTTTCCCATGGTAGATTTGTTTTCCCCAAAAATTTCTTAATATATATATATATATTTTCCAGTTTTTGTATGCTCTTCTTGTTCTATTATATTGTGTATGCAAACGAATCTCCCAAAAGCAAGTTGTGTATGTCCACGAGTATTTCTAAAAAAACTCACACATGCCTACAAAATGCACTCAAAAAATATAAATGTGCACATTTTCTCACTTTTTTGGGTAGGGTTTATGGGTTAGATCGGAAGCCACTTGCTACAACCTATGTCATAACCACCCAACCAATTAGTGGTGGTATATAATGATACCTTGGGTGTAGTAAAACACAATGCCTATTAGTGCAACCCAACAATGGAAAAATCCCCTCAAATCCAAGTTTGTCTCCTTGAGATTTTAATCTTATCCCTCTCAGTAAGAAACCTTGTTTCCATGTATGCCCCATATTTCCTTGATATTGAGTTGAACCTCCGTCACTTTTGGAGAAGAAGAGTAGAGGACACGGGGGATTCACTGGAGGAGCAATACCATACCACATGCATTCATATTGGGGGATATAAATTGAGGGAAAAATGACATAATATATTGGGGTATATATAGGGGGTAAAGGGCTTTTATTTTGGAATGTATAAACAATGGAGCTCAAAGTTAATGAAAAAATATAAAATGTTGTAAAAAATGTTAATGAAAAAATGGATACCTACAATATCTAGTGAAATTATGGGTTTGGGAAGGTGTATTATGTTCGTATTGGTAGAGGGTTAAATAATGTGATTTTTAGAGGTATTTTCCAATATGTGGTCAAATTAGTGGTATTTTTTAATATGCCACAAATGCACGTGATATGTCAGCGGTTCATTGAGTGAAGCCCCCATGGTAGAGGAGGAGACCTTCCATGGCCTAGGAAGGATCAATATAGAGGAAAGTTCCATTCAACATCTATGACAAGGATTAGGTGACTGGTTATATTGTATTAGTGCTCTAATTTTAAAAAAGAAACATATCTTCATGTTCCTATTTCATTGTTTTATGTGGAATGTTATTAATTATGCATTTAAAATTATATTATACTAACCTTTTATATACAAGTATGCTTTGATGTCTTTGTTTTTGTTGTCTTCTTGCTTTTTGGTTACATGTATGAATATAAGGAGCAATAGAGGAAGATAAGAATTTGGGATATACTCCAACAATCGAACTAATAAGTAGGTCTTCCATCATGTAGATCACATATTATCTTTATTACTTGTATTATTGGGCTATTATCTTGAGTTTTTATTGTATACTTTGTTAAGGTTTTCAACCCTCACCATAGGTAAAGTTTTACCAGAAGAAGGGGCCACATGTACAATGTCTGGGTAGGTATATTAAGGACATGTGATTTGGATGTTTGAATGTGTTTAGGTATTTGGAGGAGGTTCTCCTATTATTTAAGTAGTATTTTGTAAATTGTATCTTGTATGTATATTAGAGTTGTGTTCCATTCTCACATTGTTGTACATAGTGTGTACTTTTGGTTTTTTATGTATTTAGACCATGAAAAGATGCCAAAGAGGACTTGATAGTGTGTATTCTTGCTATTTATAGATATTTGGTGGAGTGGTCAGATTTGGCAGGGAGTGGTTCCTAGATAAGAGGAGTTGGTGGCTAGAATTGATTCACAATGGACACACTAGCTAGGGCTTGGAGACCATGAATTATTTGAGTTTGTACATAGTCGTTGGTATGTACTCGTAACTTCAGTTTATGTATCAATGAAACATGATTTAATATAAAAATTTTGTGTGCATTTAGATATGATTTTCAACTTATGTTCTCTTGATGGCTGAATAACTTTTGGAGTTAGTTATGTTTGTTGATTTTACATAAAAATGTGTCAATTTTGATAGGCGACTTGAAAAACATATGGAAACTAAGTGGACAATTTATGGCTACATTAACTATGTTTTAATAAGTAATTTTTGTATTTGTTAAATGGTGGAAATTGTCCCTTAAGAACTAGTAAACATTTTGTTTGAAGTACATTTGTATGATGTATATCTTATTGGGCTACCTTGTGTAATTGGTTAGAGAAAACTAAAATACATACTATTGTAATTTATATTTTATATTCAACATTTGGGTTTAAAGTATATAAGAAATATATCTAGAGAATCTCAATATTCAGGTGGAATTTTGAATTTGCATTAATTGTATTAAAGGGAAATTTCAATACTATTTCATAATTGATTTCACTACAACCTTTCTCTTGGTGAATAGAAAGTTTCTATGCAACCACCCCTCCCACATTTACCTAAATCCACAAGCTCACTAGGGTAAATGTGAGATGAGAGTTACTATGCGAGACCCGATTTCCAAGATGCACTTATGGAAAATGGGGTCCACATGTCCAGAACTAACTACCAACGACCGGTGAGACATGATCACACTACTATCAACTAATTTGACCCAACCTTATTTCATTTCAGTTTCGTTTTCTTAAATTTAATACAACTTTCTATTTTTTTGCAGTTTTTTCGGGTCCTAAACTTCTGAGGCTATTTTGAGGGGTTAAACGACATTTTCAAGGAAAATAGAGGGACTAGAAAAGTGTATAATAAGTCTAATAATTTTTTTATTTTATTTATTTATTTTATTTATTTTTATTATTTATTTATTTATTTATTTTTGATTTTAATTTTAATTTTAATTTTATTTATTTATTATTATTATTATTTTTAATTAATTTATTATTATTATTATTTTTTCTGCTCCTTGTGGAGATCTTCAAAACGAGGTATTATGATAGTCAAATATAGATCATATGCCAAAGTTATGACCCCAGGAAGTTGGAGGTCCAAATTACTCATTTATACAAACACTTTGTGTACATGGTACCTATAGGTTATAAGTACATATATGTTCATTAATTAAATAAGATCACCAAAGAATCATAATTGACACAATGAAAAATCTAAACATTCACTTTCAACTAAAAACTTGACCTAGACTGATCGAAACATACTAGGCATTTCATCAAACACATGGCGAACATGTAAACTATAGGATATAAATGCGCATATGAATACAGGGGTCTCATACTTATATGAAAACCATCAAGAATGTTTGTTCCCCTATCATAATAGATGTAATAACATCTCTTAAGTAATGAGTTCAATAACCATTCATTTACCAATCAAAACATGATGAGAGCCGCAACTAAAATCTATCATACAACCATGCTTATAACCAACATATAACCAGAATAATAACACTGATAGAATAACCATCAAAGCCACATCATAAAAAGTACATTTAATCATAAAATATTAGAGGAAAAGAGCTCTTATTAACATATGAAAAATCCAACCAGGTCAGGGACTTCCATGTACCACTCGACCATAGATTGGGTTGTACCAAATCTCTATTTAGTCAATCACCCTCATGCCATATTCCAAGAACGAATGTGGGATCTCATGAAATAACCAAACAGAACCAAACCAGGGTTTCTAGAGGCAAATCTGCCTCAACCCTCAACTAGTGATTCCACTTGACGTCTGGACATCACTAACCATCATTAGATCGATCTCTAGCTAAGATTTCTAGGGCTCCAAAGCATTTGTTCCAACCCGGCTCGAGGACTAGTAACTCAACCCACAACTTTCGTAGGGCTCCAGAGAATTTTTCCTACCAAAGCTCTAGGGCTAGTAATGTAACCCAACAAGGGCTTCCAAAGTGTTTGTCCAACTAAGGCTTCCAAGCCTAGTAAATCAATCCAAGCTGTTTCAGGGCTTCCAGAGTGTTTGTTCAACCAAGTCTATAGGAATTAATAACTCAATCCACAACCATGAGGAACATGAGCACCAACCAAAAAAAAGAAGGGAAAATCCAACAACACCATGACTATCCAAGAAATGGCAAGGCTAGGAAAAACCACAGTCAATCCAGGCAATCCTCTATGCCAATGACACATCATAACCATATAAATGCATGCATACACCATGCATGCCAAAGCTAGCAAGTAAATCATATATGCAACTAGGTACCTATAATAAATCTAGCTGGAGCTGCTAATCCCACTGTCTCCTTGAACTTTTCTTCTTTCCTTGACTTCTTTCTACATATACAATGTGCTCCAAGAATTCTCCAAGAAAACTCTAAGTGTGTAAGAGTGTGTGTGAGAGAGAGAGAATAGAGAGAGAGAGCTCCAAGCTAAATCTATAAGAGTGTGTGTGTGAGAGAGAAAGAATAGAGAGAGAGCTCCAAGCTAAAATGGACAAAAGGTTGTGAACTGATCCTTAGAAGCATTTTTATCCTTGAGGCCTCTATTTTCTTAATTTTTCCTTAATTTTACTTCAATTTCCTCCTCATGCAATTATGTGACCTTTCACCTTCATTTTCTCCTATTTTCCATTATTTCATAAACAAAATGCCAATACATGCCACTTTTCCCTTGCCATTGTCTTTGCCAATTTATAGAGGCATTAATTAATCACAAGTGATACCCATCACTATGCTTTTTCCCAATATTAATCTTGGAATACATGTCCCATGACCTTAGTCTTATTTTTACGTTTATTAACTTTATTACATGGATTTTTAACTAGGGCTGTTACAGTATAATTATTCCATACTTGGGAGATTTACATGACCTTGTACATGTTATTAGGTGTAAAACCAAAGTACAATTTAGAATAAGTGCTTTAACCTTGAAATAAAATTTTACTTGATTTGTTGTTGATATTATTTCAAGGCACGGTTCAACTTTATAGGGATTAATTTTACTCTTAGAGAGTGTGACCATTTGGAAGATGCTTCCACATTTACACCTTGGAAGTGCAAGTTACATGGGATATTGGAGGATTATTATATTTGGAAGCATATTGAATGTGATTGTTGTACCTACCAATACGAAATTGTTGGCCATGCATTCTAAGAAGGATGCCAAGGAAATGAGAACCATTCTTGATTAGGTGAAGGACCATTTGTTCACTCACATTGTAAAGAAGAATATTGATAAAAAAAATGTATGATGCCTTGGTGGGTTTATACCAGAGTGCAAGCTAGGAATATGCTCATGAGAGACAAGGTTTCAACGATTCACATGAGTAACACAGTCCTAGTGGTTAGCTAGGCCTGCCCAAGATTGTTGAGTTGAAAGATCAATTGGCTGCAATAGGGACAAAAGTGGGGGATGTAGAGTTGGTGCTCATTATTGTGAATGTGTTTCCATCTTAGAAACCCACTGTCCAAGGCATTTGTGCTTGTGAAAAATTGCTTGTGTTTGATAATATTTGGGATTATTTTGTGCAAGGACACTAGAAGTATAAGAAGGAAGAAATAAGCCAAGGAAAAATGAATTTGAGTAATGTGAAATGTTTTAGGTATCATTAGAAGGAACATTATGCTAGCCAATGTTTAGAGAAGAAGAATGGGAAGGATAAGCAACAAAACATTAAATAAGGAGTGCAAGTATTTTAGTAGAGTGGACGTCATCTTCATTTAATATCACTCTCTCCATGATCTCTTATTCAGCTTCCAAAATTGTGTCAATTATAGGATGGCATGTGGATAATAGGGCATTGAGACATGTGACTTATGATAGGAAACTCTTCAGTAACCTTCAAAAGAAAGATGGAGAAACGAATGTAGGGTTAGGAGATGACGATCCATATCTTCTTAAAGGATTAGGTTCAATTCTCTTCTAGATGCCATAAGGGGATGTTTTTGAGTTAAATGACGCTTTGTTCATTGGTTTGAATAAAACTATTCTTTGAGCTTCTTTTATGATGGATTTTCATGTATATTTTCATTCAAAGGACAAAATTTCACTACCAACAATGGTAGTGTTTACAGGTTACTTGAATATCTTATGGCACTTATAAATTATATCAAGGAGCCAAGTGAATCTTTTAGTTTTCAGTAGGAATATATAAAGTATATATGGAAGGATTTCATGGAGATGGGTTCAAAGCCTACTGTGGAATTAATGATTGATTCCCGTCTCACAACTAATGGGCATATTGAAGATTATTATAAAAGGGTTGTTCAATTGCAATGGCTCTTGGGCCATATATTAAGGCCCTTATAATAATTCAATATTAGTTTATTTTTTATATTAGGAGGTTGAATAGAACCTTTCATGGTCACATTTTATTATAATTTTACCCTTTGTCTCCTACACACATACACACACAAGCACAATAAGAATACATAGTCTTAAGGCAATCAAATATCTTCTTGTACATTGTATTCATTGTAGAAGGAGGGTTACCGGTGAAGTGGATTGTAATAATAATTTTCTTATCGTTTTTAAGTTGCAAGGTTCATAAAATTTGGTATCAGAGAACCAAAACCTAGGGTTTTGCTAGTTCAAGCAAGTCATCACAGCATTTTGGCTAGTTTTTTATGGGACGTTTCAAATGGTGAAAATTTAAAAATATTGAGGAGAAATCTTGGGTAAAATTTAGTTAAAATTTTAGATTTTGGTTCTCTATTTTTTTTTTGAGATATTCTGTGGAATTTAGGGTTTGTGATTGGTTCTAAAATCTATTTCAAACGAGTTATTTTGGAATTATTGCTATAATTTATTTCCTCGTTTTAGATAGTGGAATTTGGAGACCATTGAGAAGATAACTCAAGATACATATGGGAAAATTTTCAGCTTATGGTTCCCTATACTTTTGGAGATATACCCTATGTAAGTTATGGTTTGCAAAGGGTCTTGAAATTGGTTTAAAAAGAGTGAGCTTGGAATTTTTTCTAGAACTGTTTTTCCATGAAATATCAAACTGTGAAATTTTCAAAGATTTGAGGAGACATAAAAAAATACCTCATGTAAAATTTTCAGAATTATCTTTCAAGAATTAAACATGTGGCACACTATACAGGTTTTTTCTTAGGAAGAGACCAAAAATAAACAATTTTTTGAAAAGCTACCATAACTTTCTCTTGGAAAATCAAATTTTGGTTAGACCCGTGGAATTATAGAGAAGATGTATCATAGTATTACAAATCAAAATTTTAGATTCAAAAGAGCTAAAATCTCAAAGATATAAAAATAAGGCCAACCATTTATATATTCTCCAAATTAAGGTTTCAAAGGTGTGTAATTTACATGTGACCTGACTTTTGATTAGAAGATCCATTTTTTTGGGTCACTGCAAATTGTGATAAATAAGATTATTATTATTTGAATTTTGACTCTGTGATCCATATTATGAATGTTAGAAAATATTTCGGTAATAATCACATCAAGAACATTTCCTTGACGCATTTCGAACCATCTAGTGTGGTTCATCATCAGGAAAAGATGGAGAATCATATCATGGCATCCGATTAAATAGGGATAGCGATGTAGAGAATTGATTTTTGAAAGTTAGAATATAACATATAGTTTTGACTAAATATTAATAAATAACATTTTAATATAATGAATTTAATCGTTAGAAAATAACTATTAATTTGAATCAAGAATTGATATTTAGTCAAAAGGAAAATTCTAATAAGTTATAGATCCATAATAAAATGAAAATGTCTAAAAATAAATAAATTAATATTTTTTGGTCAAACTTAAATAATCAAAATAATGCATCTAATTAATATAAAATAATAAGGTCCAAAAATGAATAGACCAAGGTCGAATGAACAAAAATGAATAAATAAATAAATAAATAAGTAAATTATTTTCCCACATGCTTCCAAAAAAAGATCCAAAAGCTGCTACACCAATTAAATCCCTTGAAGCCTTATCCAAGACTCATGAAGAAATAGAATATGTCAATTACTAGACAACCAAGTTGAAAATTAAATTCTCATAGTTGCAAGAACCAATTAAAACAAACATCGAACAAAAAACTTATCAAATCAAGGAAGAACTAAGCCAAGGAAAAATGAATTTGAGTAATGTGAAATGTATTAGGTATCATCAGAAGGAACATTATGCTAGCCAATGTTTAGAGAAGAAGAATGGGAAGGATAAGCAACAAAACATTAAATAAGGAGTGCAAGTATTTTAGTAGAGTGGATGTTATCTTCATTTAATATCACCCTCTCCATGGTCTCTTATTCATCTTCCAACATTGTGTCAATTATAGGATGGCATGTGGATAATGGGGCATTGAGACATGTGACTTATGATAGGAAACTCTTTAGTAACCTTCAAAAGAAAGATGGAGAAATGAATGTAGGGTTAGGAGATGATGATCCATATCTTCTTAAAGGATTAGGTTCAGTTCTCTTCTAGATGCAATAGGGGATATTTTTGAGTTAAATGATGCTTTGCTCGTTGGTTTGAAGAAAACTATTCTTTGAGTTTCTTTTATGATGTATTTTCATGTATATTTGCATTCAAAGGACAAAATTTCACTACCAACAATTGTAGCCTAGCTAGTTTGAGGACTTTGGTCAGGGGTGTGTGAGATGGAAGTCTTTACAGGTTACTTGAATATCTTATGGCACTTATAAATTATATCAAGGAGCTAAGTGAGTCTTTTAGTTTTGAGTAGGCATATATAAAGTATATATGGAAGGATTTCATGGAGATGGGTTCAAAGCCTATTATGGAATTAATGATTGATTCCCGTCTCACAACTAATGGGCATATTGAAGATTATTATAAAAGGGTTTTTCAATTGCAATGGCTCTTGAGACATATATTAAAGCCCTTATAATAATTCAATATTAGTTTATTTTTTTATATTAGGAGGTTGACTAGAACCTTTCATGCTCATATTTTATTATAATTGTACCCTTTTTCTCCTACACACACACACACACACACAAGCACAATAAGAATATATAGTCTTAAGACAATCAAATCTCTTCTTGTACATTGTATTCATTGTAGAAGGAGGGTTACCCTTGAAGTGGATTGTAATAATAATTTTCTTATCGTTTTTAAGTTGCAAGGTTCATAAAATTTGGTATCAGAGAACAAAAACCTAGGGTTTTGATGGTTCAAGCAAGTCATCACGGAATTTTTGCTATTTTTTTATGGGATGTTTCAAATGGTGAAACTTTAATAATATTGAGGAGAAACCTTGGTAAAATTTGGTTCAAATTTTAGATTTTGGCTGTCTATACTTTTCGAGATATATTCTGTGGAATTTGGGTTTGCGATTGGTTCTAAAATCTATTTCAAATGAGTCATCTTGGCCTTATTACTATAATTTATTTCCTCATTTTAGATAGTGGA
Organism: Pinus albicaulis; assembly: GCA_034641835.2. Classification (NCBI taxonomy): domain Eukaryota; kingdom Viridiplantae; phylum Streptophyta; class Pinopsida; order Pinales; family Pinaceae; genus Pinus; species Pinus albicaulis. The sequence continues at coordinate 37,226 of JAXQQM020086091.1, read as the reverse complement.
ATTTGGAGACAATTGAGAAGATACTTCAAGATACATAGGGAAAATTTTTTAGCTTATGGTTCCCTATACTTTGGAGATATACCCTATGTAAGTTATGGTTTGCAAAGGGTCTTGAAAATGGTTTAAAAAGAGTGAGCTTGGAATTTTTTCTATAACTCTTTTTCTATGAAATATCAAACTGTGAAATTTTCAAAGATTTGAGGAGACATAAAAAAATACCTCATGTAAAATTTTCAGAATTATCTTTCAAGAATTAAACATGTGGCACACTATATGGGATTGCTCTTAGGAAGAGGCCAAAAATAAAGAATTTTTTGAAAAGCTACTATAACTTTCTCTTGGAAAATCAAATTTTTGGTTAGACCCATGGAATTATAGAGAAGATGTATCATAGTATTACAGATCAAAATTTTAGATTTAAAGGAGCTAAAATCTCAAAGATATAAAAAAAATGCCAACTATTTAGATACTCTCCAAATTAAGGTTTCAAAGGTGTGTAATTTACATGTGACCTGACTTTTGATTAGAAGATCCATTTTTTTGGGCACTGAAAATTGTGATAAATAGGATTATTATTATTTGAATTTTGGCTATGTGATCCATATTATGAACGTTAGAAAATATTTAGTTAATAATCACATCAAGAACATTTCCTTGACGCGTTTCGAACCATCTAGTGTGGTTCATCATCAGGAAAAGATGGAGAATCAAATCATGGAATTCGATTAAATAGGGATAGCGATGTAGAGAATTACTTTTTGACGATTAGAATATAACATATAGTGACTAAATATTAACAAATAACATTTTAATATAATGAATTTAATCGTTAGAAAATAACCTTTTTTTTTTTGTGAGTCAGAGGAATCGGCAACATCAGACAGCTTTTACACGAGAGACCCGGGGTCAAACCCCCTGGATACCACTATAACCTCTTAGGGACCGCCCAACCTGCAAGAATGGTATTCGGATAAGACGAGGCTCGAACTCATGACCTGCTACATAGCACGAACGCCTTAATAGTGCGTCCACTAGCCACTAGACCATTCCCTTGCGGGCGTTAGAAAATAACTGTTAATTTGAATCAAGAATTGATATTTAATCAAAAAGAAAATTCTAATAAGTTATAGATCCATAATAAAATAAAAAATGTCTAAAAATAAATAAACTAATATTTTTTGGTTAAACTTAAATACTCAAAATAATGCATCTAATTAATATAAAATATTAAGATCCAAAAATGAATAGACCAAGGTCAAATGAACAAAAATGAATAAATAAGTAAATTAATAAGTAAATTATTTTCCCACATGCTTCCAAAAAAAGATCCAAAAGCTACTACACCAATTAAATCCCTTGAAGGCTTATCCATGACTCATGAAGAAATAGAATATGTCAATTACTAGACACCCAAGTTGAAAATTCAATTGTCATAGTTGCAAGAATCAGTTAAAACAAACATCGAACAAAAAAACTTATCAAATCAAGGAAGAAAGGGATAAGAAGATGAAAAAAAATAAAATAAAAAATTATAGAATCCGTACATGGGAGGTTCCTCAAAATTTATAATGTGTTTGAAAGAACTCATGAAAATAAACTTTGATATTCAAGTTGAACAACTTGCCAATAATAAGATTTTTTCAAGCATATTTGACTCTAGTTGTGAAGCTACCCATGGATGGTTTCCTAACCATAACTTATCAATACCACATGCACAAAAATTACGAGTGAACCTTCCCAAGGTTAAGTTAAAGAAGTTTGACGGAACAAAGGTATTTACCTAGGTGCATCAAATAGAGCAATATTTTGAATTGCATAATATTATGTATGATAAGAATAACATCATGGATCTTAACTCTAGATCTATCATGTCAAAGGAACTTATCTCAAGTGGTATGGTTCACTATTTGTGTCCCAAGTAGCCTGGGTTCGAGTCTCTAGAGACATGTTGGCCTGTATGGCATTTATGAAATAGTTCTACTAATGGCAGAATAGTGGCAACCATTTCTATGGAAAAAAAAACATAGCATCATGGAACTTCAAGGTAAAACCCTATCAACGGTATCAATAGGTAGTTAAAAGGAATCCCAATTATTTATCATTATACTTTGTGTTTATTTACAAGAGAGATAGAAACACAATATGGAACAATAAGGAACAAGACTATTTTATCCAATTGGCAAGAATCAAGAAATTTGATGATATTGAGGATTATAATTCAAAAATTTAGGTTTCAGCCACAAGGGTGGATAACACAAGTGATGAATATTTATTGGGTGGAATAAAAGAATACATTAAACATAATATTTTCCTAACGCAACCATAAAATGTTACGGAAGCTATGCAATTTTCTTGTCATATTCAAGCCAAGGATAAGGACACATGCAAGTCTACCATGGGAGCATACACAAGAAGTAAATATCATTTTGGGTTTAAGAATAAAACTATATCTCAACCTACTATAATATCATAGAATGAAACAGAGGAAAGCGAAAAAAAGGACTATGCTTTGGTTATAACAACAAAGGGTCAAAAGGGAATAAATGTTAAGAAATAAAATATTCACTTTGGAAAATAATGATTAAAGAGGAAATGGAGGCATCTACACAAAGAAGTGAGGAAGAACTTTTCAACTTGAAATATAAGGAAATATAGGTGGAAATTGTGTGCAACATTGATTCAAACAGGTGTGAGATATTTGTTCATGCATTTACAGGTTTGTCAGGTCCTTAGACCTTGAAGATAATTGGCTAAATTTAGAATCAAAGGTTCATAATGCTTATTGACTCAGGTAGTACCCATAACTTCATTAATAAAATATTGGTAGAGCACATCAATTGTTTTGTATATATAGTGAACAACTTTAAAGTTTAATTTCCAAAGGAGGGAGTATTTATTGTGTGGGAAAATGCCACAACATTAAAATGAGTATGGGAGAATATAAAATGGAAAGCTCAATGTATGCCATTCTAATTGGAGGTGTAGATGATTTTCTATGGATTTAATGGTTGGTGAAAATGGGTACAATTTCTCAAAACTATAATGAATTATTCATGATATTTGAATTGGAAGGAATTAAATATGAGCTCAAAGGGTTAAAATCTAGACCTTATCAAGCCATCAACTCTCATAGAATGGAAAAACTCCTATAAAAGTGTAGTGATGGAGTTGTGGTTTATATTCTATGGAAGTAAAGTAGAAAGATGAAAATATCCCCAAGGAATTAAAAGGAACCTTGGAAAAGCATTATAGGGTCTTCCAAGAAATTCCCAAAGGTCTACCTCCATCTAGAGACCATGAACATCAAATTGAATTAATACTTGGAAGCACTCCTACTAATAAAAGACATTATAGATATCCTCATCAATAAAAATGGGAGATTGAGAAAATAGTAAAAGACATGCTAGATTTAGGTATTTTTCAACATAGTAGGAGTTCATTTTAAGCTCCAACAATGATGGTGAGATAAAGAAAATAATTATTGGAGGATGTGCCCTGATTATAGAGATCTAAATAAAATCACGATCAAGGATAAATTTCCCGTCCCAAATATTGATGAGCTTAATGGCGTGGTATGCTTTAAAAAGCTTGATCTTAAAAGAGATACAAATAGATCAGATTAAGGAAATAATACACCCCCAAAATAGCTTTTAGAACACATTAAGGGCACTATGAGTTCTTGGTAATTCCTTTTAGATTGAATAATGTTCCTTCTACTTTTTAGAGCCTTATGAACAAGATTTTAACCCCATATTATAAAACTTGTGTTGCTTTTCTTTCATGATATTATTATATATAAAAAATCATGGGAAGTACATTAAACATGCAAATAAAGTTCTACAAATTCCTGAGAACAATCAATTATATGTAAAAATATCCAAATGTGCTTTTGGAAAATAAGAAGTAGAGTATTTGGGTCATTTTTTTTCAAATGAATGAGTTAAATTTCACCCTAAAAAGATCTAAGCTATTGCAAAATGGAATATTCCTAAGAACATAAAGAGTTTTAGAGGATTTTTGGGACTTACATGATATTATCAAAAATTTATTAATAATTATGCACTTATTACAGGCCCACTCGCATCTCTCTCTTGAAAAAATAATTTTCATTGAATTATGAGATTACTTTGGCATTATCTCTATTAAAGGATCCCATGTCTTCTACACCAGTATTGGAAACACCTCAATTTGGGAAAACAATCATAGAAGAATGTGATGCATTATGACAAGGAATTGGTGGAATTTTGACACAATAAGGGAGAACATTATCTTTTGAAAGCAAAAATTTTAAAGGAAAAGATTTGTTAAAATCAACATATAAAGAAGAAATGGAAAAAATTCTACATGCGATAAAAAAATGGTGACAATATCTCATTGGTAGACACTTTAAAGTCAAGATAGACCATGATAGCCTAAAGTACATTTTGGAGAAAATAAATTATCATAAGAAGAGCAACAAAAATGAGTAGAAAAAAATGCAAGGGTTTGACTTTAAAATAATCTACAAGAAGGGAAGGACAATCTGGCAGTGAATGCTATTTCTATAATAGAAGATGCTGGCCCAAGGGTCACGTTGAGAGGGGCGGGTGAATCAGTGTGAGATCAATTTTACCATTTGACAAATTTTCACAATCAATCAATCATATAGTAATGACCATAAGCATCATGTCATCATCTAAAAAAATGCATTATCAAACTATCATAATATCAATAAGAAGCCATCACATCCCAAAGCGATACAATACTTTTATGGGTTTGCGGGAGAAAACCATAAATCATCTTCTTCTTTATCTTCAATTCATTACATAGGTTCACAGGATATGACTTGTGGGAGGAAACTACCCCAATATATGCAAGTTTCCACTTGTGATAGGATATAACTTGATCGAGGGACAAACCTCTAAAGAATACAAGTAGCTACTAAATGTAGGCTACAACCTTATTAAGTCACCAACCTTGATGATGAGCAGGCTCCAACTGGCTCTAAGATCCAACCTGATTGAGGCTCCAACTGGCTCTAAGTTCTAACCTGATTGAGGTGCCAACCTCAATAATGAGCATGATCTAACCCACTCTCAATTCCAACCTGTTTGAGGCTCCAACCTCCTTCTTCAACTCCTCGTGGAACTCTATTTCATGTCATTTTCAAATTGGATCCACTATCATCATAATTATTTATCTATTTATAAAGATAAATAATCACAAACTATAATCACTATTGTCACCTACACGATCTATACATGTTGTCATCATCATCTCAACCTGCACACATTCTCATTGCTATCATTGCCACTGCAACTTTAAAAAACTATCACCGCAACAATCATTGTCACACCCTGGAAATAGTGCTACCACTATGAGTATAATCATATCAATCTATGTCACTATCTATCATGCTATTTTCCATACTTTTCTCCATATTTTTCATCAATATGGGTACTCAAACTTCTTCCTAGACCCAATTCTAGTCTTACTTCACAAACCATTGCAATTAGCTCATGAACCCTTAAAACATATAAAGGGATATTCTGATTATAAAATATATGTTAGCTTGGATTTCAAGCCTTTAGAATCATCCACCATTAAGCCCTGATCACCATGTTTCTTCCAGAACTAAATAATTTCCTCAAAAACTCAAAATAGCCATATAAGAACAATACATTAAATTAAATGTGCTACAACTTTCCCCTTTCCATGCATGTTAGATAGAATCCCAAAATTTCGATGTTTGTGCTCCAAAATGTACACCATTGATGTGTTATCAATGCGAGAAAACAAAAAATACATTTACAAGATAAAACTATGAACTGACCTGTCAACTGACAGAGGTCAAACCTGCGACCTCGCTGGTATAGTGCACACAACTTACCAGTTCAACTACCTCGTTGTTAGGTCCCTATATTACTAGTGTATCCCCCTTATTGTTATTACTAATGTAGCCCCATATTGTTATTATTTTTCCCATGTAGACCCCATATTGTTATTGTTGTGCCCCATAAAATCCCACTATTGTTATTGTTGTGCCTTACATTATTATTGTTATATAGGCTCTGATTATATTGTGACCCCTTCGACTCCTATATATACCAAGGAGGTATTTTCATTTGTATCATCTAGGAATTATTTATTTATGTAATGTAAAGGAGGTTTTCCCCCTTAAAGAGGCTAATTTTTAAGTCGTTGATCTATCTTTTCTTCTATTTTGCGAGTTGATTGCATAAAATTCATTGGTTCTTGCAATGCTATGTTTTGACAATCATTTTATTGTAAGGGCACTGAATCCAAACCAAACGAGACCATTACCACTTCAAACCCTGCCCATGAGTTCCACATCGATCCATATGATTATTGGCTTTATTGGTAACCTTTCATGTATAAAATCCTATGTGGCTTATTGTGACAAGGTTGAATTTTCCCATATTGATATGTGTGGGTAGAGACAATGCCACCATGGGCAACGTTACATCTATAAGTTCCTCCAACATAATATAGTCATCGCTTACAATCCAACGTCCACCAACCTCAGAATTTCGACCTTGAAGAACCATAACCATAACCAGTAACCAAAATAGAAATCCTTCGAAACAATCTTCTTTAGAACAACCTCAGATTATTGTCCATCCACATAACTGATCCTTTGATGTAGTTTTTTCAAATGTTTGATGTATTTCAATAATGGATGAACTCTCATATTTATACTACCTGAGTGGTTTGAGGGTTAGGAAAATCCGACCATGGGCCATGTTGTTTTATGCTTATAAGCCATAAGTTTTATCCATTGCAACGAATAGGGATGACCATGTGAGCCCTCACAACCATTTCATATGACCAAGAATTGGACCTACATTATCACCTTTTGATCTTGGCCCCATATGACCACATGATCGACCCATGTGACATGAGGGTCATTGGCCATTTAGATGATGATATTAGTGTGATGTCATCATGCCATGTGGCAGCCCTTGAGGGGTTCCATGTGTCACCTATTTTTAGATTTTCCAGCAATAAAAATGTGCCAAATCTCCCTGCCACATGGTAGCTCGCAGAAGTGCCATGTCACTCTGATAACATCATCTGCTAATGTGTGATGCTGAATCTATTACTGACTACGCGAGTGAGCCACTTGTCACTTGTTAAAAGGGTCCACATCATCCTCATGTGTAATGTTTCCACGTGTCATGCTGAATCTATTACCAACTACACGAGTGAGCCACATGTCACTCGTCAAAAGGGTCCACATCATCCTCATATGTAATGTTCCCACGTGTCATGAATTGGTTGGGATAATAAGTGAGATTAATGATCGTGTAACTCTGAACCAAATCTACCATTAAATCATTTCACTCTATTGTTAGATCTGTCTGATCTACGAGAGATGCACAACATTCAACAATGTTAAATGTCATACATATTTTCTGAAGATATTTCATTGATCAAAATTCTAAACTGTGGATTAGCCCGAAAGATGCACACTTTTTTAACAAATTTGGTGTCAAGGGTCTTTGCACTATAGTTTAGGTCCTCCGCTTAATAATAAAATTCAAATGAACATAACATATCATCTGAGAGGAGTTTTTTTCAGAGCAAGGTGTACCATTAGAAAGGTATTGAAGAGACCTATGCAACCATGTAATTTATAGGATCATCTGGACATCATAACTAAATCAGAAACTTAAATAATTTCAAGTGTGTTCAACTTTACTTGATGAGAACTTGTAAGTGATTCATCTATCATATTGCTTCATATAGAGTCTTTCCACTTCCTTATAAATTTTAGAAGTTCCTTTTAGATTCAAACTACTGATTGTAATTTACTAAAATAATGGACTTGAATCTACTTTACCAACTGCGGAAATAATTAAACAATCAAAAAATCATGAAGCATACAAGAGAAAGAATTCAATCAAAAAATTACACAATGATTTACTGGGGAAAGCCACAACTAAAAGCCCCTCCTATCTGTATATTGCATTAGTTAAAAAAACATGAGAAGATTACAATTCTTTGCTCAAGCCCGAGCAACCTCTGCACTATCTCTATCTATCTCATTGCTCTACAAGCTAGTCATGGTCAATAATTAACCAAATACAAGCCTACCCAAGTCCCTATTTCCTTGTGCTATTTACTTGGGAAGTATCTCATATTAATTAGGGAAATTCCTCATCCATATCTTTGCAATCCATCATAGGCCTTCGTCTAACTGTATGCACCACTTGTACAACATGGATAATTATACAACTGATAGTACACTGCCCTTGAACTCCAATCTAAACTGGGTAACTTGTAGAAAACACATGCATGAGTTATTTATGGATGATTTATTAGTTAACTAGTTGATCACATAGTATACACCCCACTACTTGACCTCCCACTAGTTCCTCCAACAGTTGGAACTAGCTTAACTGACTTTAACTCAGTTTTATTGAATTGATTAATTACAACTCAAGATAAACCCAATCTAGTATCCTATAAAGTAGGAACCACTCTACATGACTCAATTTAAACCCTTAACTCAAATTAACTAATCCAAATAAGTCAAATTAACTTAGATAACACATTCTTGTTGTCTTGTGATGTGGAATTACAATTTTCTCCTAATTTAATTCAAGGGAAAATTAAATTAAGAATTTTCTTGTTGCCATTTTCAACAAGCATCCCCTTTGAACTCAATGACATATTTTTGTCATAAATGATAACATTATGTGCAATAGAAGAAGCCTCAAGCTTATATTCAATAACATCTTCTTTTCTAGTATGGTTGAAACAAGCTCGCCATGAATGGAAAAATTACAACAATACTAAATAGAAAATACGTGTAAAGGAAGGAATGAACTTTATATAACATTGGGAGTGGAAAGGAAATATACTTTGGTACAAGAGTAGGATTATTTTATCCCCAAAAATAAAATTTTAAGCAACAAATATTAAGGGAGTTGCACAACTCACCGATGGAAGGACATGTAGGGTTCCTTAAAACATATCAAAGGATCAAAAATGATTTTTTGGGGGAACGAATGAAGAAAGATATTAAAAATATTTTAATGAATGCTAGGTCTACCAAAAAAATAAAGTAGAGCCAATGACTTCTATAGGGTTACTTCAACCATTACACATACCTAATCAAAGATGGCAACAAATATCAATGAATTTCATTATAGGGTTACCAAATTTTGAAGGTAAAGATTCCATTCTTGTGGTAGTTGATAGACTCACAAAACATGCACTTTTTTGTAGAATTCAGAGTAAATACAGAACAAGCCAAGTGAGATAAGTGTTCACAGAGGAAAATAATAGACTTCATGGTCTTCCTAAGTTAATAGTACGTGATAGAGATCCAAAATTCATAGGTGAGTTTTGGAACTATTATGGAAGATTAGTGGAACAACACTAGCAAAATGAGTTCAACATATCATCCAAAAAAAATGGTAAAATTTAAATAGAGAACAATTACTTAGAGGTTTATCTATGATGTTATTTGTTGAGGAGGTAAATCCCCTCTGCGGACAAAGGCGATCCCTACTAGCCCAGCAGGGTGTTGAGCCTCAAAATTGTGCTTTCCTTCACCTCATTTTACCTCATTTTCCCTTGTCCATTTCTATCTTAGACCCAATTGATCAATGAATATAGTTAAAATTACTTCTAGAATGATTTACATGACTGACTTGTTGAATTTTGTGATTTTGCCATTATAATGCATTTGATCGAATCCATTTAATGCGTACATTCCGTAGCTATACGAAGTATTCGTACTGGCTTTCATGTTTGAGTATGTTCCAGGTGGCCTCTTGAGAAAAACCGCATATGGGCATGATCCACGTCTTGTCTACATGGTTCGTTGCTCATCATTGAGGAAGAAATGGATTATGGGTATGGTTTTGAACGTGGGGAACACATTTATGAAGGAAGACTCCTACTAGGACTGTCTCAGTATAGATGTCTTTTCTTCTTCACGCAGCCACCTCAAAGACTCCTAACGTGATTCGGATTAGGAAAGACATTGTTCCTAAATTGTTGTAATTATTGTTACGTGCATTTGCTTTATAAACTCTCGGGAGACCGAGAGCTATGTTAGAGAGATTTTATGTTAGATTTGCTGCTAGATTTTGTTTAAACTCTGTGTTACGTCCTTGAAGACGCAGAGTGTTATGTTCAAACTATTGCATCGTTAATGGAGCAGACAAAGTTATTTTGAAAGCGTGATTTAATTTGGAGTTGAATGCCGTCAAGTGGTAGAGGGCCCCTGCCTTTTGCACGGCTTTATTTTGCGTAAATTAGATAAGTCTTCTAGCTGCCTTTACATTTTGAATTTGAATTCATGGTTGTTTTAATTAGCTACTGTAGTCGTACTCGTTCTAACTCTTCCACAAGAAGACACTCTTCCAAAAGACTATAATGATGAATGTTGAATGACTATATTGTAGGATTAGGAGTTAAATTTGTAGTTGTTTTAACTAGCTACTGTAGTTATATTCATTCCAGCTCTTCCACAAGAAGACACTCTTCCAACAGATTATAATGATGAATGATGAATAGCTATAGTACTGTAGGATTTAGTCGTAGTTTTTGCTATTCACTATCACATTTACACTTGTTCTAATCACTCTTCCACAAGAAGAAACTCTTCCAAGAAATTCTTAAGAAGTTCAAGGCATGACCGTGATAATGAATGATTTAGTTGTGTGTTTGTACTAAGTATCATCTCTGTTCTTGCTCTTAAACGCTTTCCCAAGACATCATAATGACGAGTAGGGTATGGATATTATATCTTAGTTTTTTTCATTTGCTTTCAGTCTATTTGCTTACAATTGCACCCAATTACACTCTTCCAAAATATCACTAATGATGAACAAACAGATTGTGTAACTTCATAGAATAATGCATGTTAGCATAATTAGAATGCTCCGGAGTTTCATTTCATTTAACTCATGTTCAGTTACCTTGTTTCAAGTTTGATTATGACTTATAGTTCAACATTATTCTAGATTAGTGGCATCTTAGGTTCATTCTTAGATTAACTTATTGCACTTTCACTTCATATTCAAATTGTCATCCATTGCACAATAAACTACTTCAGTTGTTAGGATTAACAAGACAGCCTTCATTATTCACAAACCTCTTCTTGTTCTAAAATCCCTAATTGATCTATAACCATATGAACAGAAGACAACATCACTATAAGGTCTGAAGTATCTCTGTAATTTCCTCATCATTTCATAAACAGAGCTCTTCCTCAAAAGAACTACTTTGAACAAGAAACTAATAACTCTTTGAGTATAGGTTCTGTGACATTCAATTAAATTGCAGAATAGAACTAGGAATTAGTCATAGAATAGAAGAGCTTAGGACAGAGTATTGCATCATTGTAAGTTAGTTGTTTCACTGTCTATGTAGAGAATTTGCATACTTAGTGATCATTTCTCAAGTTTAGTTTGTGTCATTTGCCTAAAAGTCATTATCAAGCTTTGCTTTTATTTAGTCATAGTTTAGATTCTGCTTCAGTGTTTCCAATTGCATTTGCCATTCCATACATTAGGCTTAACTCTATTTTTGACCACCAACTCCTTTCCATTAATTTTCTAGGCATTTCCATTGTGAACATAAAAATCACCAAAAGACCAAAAACATCATAAATCATCACAAAAGACCAAAAACATCACAAAACACTACACACAACGCATTAGGAAACAAGCACCTAGGTACATATGGTACACTTCACTTCAGCAGTTTACAAATCCTGGTTGACAATTAAATGAGCTCGGTTTAGGAGACTAGATTGAGACCAAACATTTTGGCGCCATTGCCGGGGAAGTGAAAACTAGGTAACCTTTGTTTCTTAGCATCCAAAAACAATTTTATGCGTAGGGAGAGAGATTCAAGGGGAAGATTTATAAGCAGCAGAGGAAGAATTTTGATTTCTAGAACACCACTTGTTTCATCTAGATCTAGAACTAGTACACCTTCAACTCAAACCCATCTTCCATCCTTTACTGATCCTGGACTTCTAGAAGATCTAAGGTCACCTATTCCATTAGAGAAACCTTCCACTTCATCCACTGAACCTGCCATAGAAGAAGATCTAACGACTCCTGTTAGGGACACAAATCTTTCTACTTCTACAGGAGAGTCAACCATGGCAGAAGAAGGAGGAGAAGGAGTTGTTAATGGAGAACACACATTATTTGGAGGAGGAGGTAGAGGTAGAGGTAGAGGAGAAGGAGGAAGAGGAGAAGGAGGTAGAGGTGCAGATGGAGGAAGAGGTGGAATAGGAAGCTCTTTTGGGTTCTCTATACTTGATGAAGAAACCAATACAACCATGAAAAACATTTCACCTTCTGTCCTTCCGAACTTCTATGGACTTAAAACTGAGGATCCTGAAACTTTCTTATTCGAATTTGAAGTGCTGTGTAGGACTTATGACTACTTACAAGATGCTCAAAAATTGAAATTATTTCCTTCAACTTTGAAGGGAGCAGCATTGAAGTGGTTTATGAGTTTAAACAGTAGTTCTATTAGAACATGGGAAGACATGAAACAAGCATTTCTAAAGAGATACTTGGATTATTGTATGCCGGTTAATCATAAGGAAGAAGCGTTAAAGATGTTACAAAAAGAAGATGAAAACTTAGAAGATTTGTTGGAAAGATTTAAATACAACATAAAAAGGGCACAAATGGAAAACCTAGATCAAGACACTTTAAAAGCTCTTTTGTTGAAAACAATTAGGGATGAATGGTTGGATATCCTTAACATGATGGGAAAGGGGGATATATCACAACTCACATTACCTGAAATATCTGAGTTATGTATCAACCTTTCCAGAGGGAAATCCAAAACTGTCAAAGGTCCAAGAGATCCTGCTCTTGCAAGAGCAAGTAAATCTGCTTCTGGGACAGTAAGTAGATCAGAAATAAGACACATGCTTGATGATTTTAAATCTGACATCTTGGGGAGTCTTAGTGAACAAATAGACACCCTCAAGATACAAAACAAGCAAAAGGCTGAATCTGATGCCTTGGCAATCTTTTGTCCCAAATGTAGGAAGAAACATGCCTTGAGAGAGTGTCCTCTAGATGTAAAAGTTGTATAAACCTGTGTTATTTGTTCTGAGAAACATGAGACCAAGAATTGTCCTTCTCTTCCTGGTCTCAAGGCTGTTTTTCAAGAAGAAACTCTTACAGACTCCACAGAATCTCTTAACTTTGTATCTAGAAGACTTTGGCAGGGACCTCAGACACAAGGATTCCATGATCAAATGTATAATCAACCTCCACCTTGGAATTCTTGGCAGCAGCCTTGGCCCCAATTTCAAAATCAATCTCAAGCTTGGGCACAAGGATCACAAGGTCCCTATGGAAGATACTCTCCATATTATCAGTATCCACCATCCTATCCACCATATCCACATTTTTATCCTCAAAATTCCCAACAAAATTTTCCTCAAAGTATTCAACAAAATTTTCAACAAAATCCTCAACAACATCATCCGAACCAACCTCATCAAAATCAACCACTTCCATTACCATTCCCTCAAAAATCCAATCAATTGCCAGCTCAGCCCATACCAAACCCCAATAATAAGAACCCTCAAAATACATACATGATAGAAGGTCAACAATTTCCAACTTATTTAATTACTCCTCTAGACCTTAGTGATGTTCAACTTAGGTCTGGAAGGATACTTGAGAAGAGGAAACCTTCTGTGATCATACAAGAACAAGATAATTATGAGGAAGACTCCCTACGGGTTAATAAAAGTCTTGAGGAACATACATCCTTTCAAGATCAAAACATTGAAAAACTGAAACAAAAAGATCCAATAAATCCAACTCCAGTATTAGAGCAACCATCCACATCTACTTCTATACCTCCCTTTCCGGAAAGACTACAAATTGATCAAGGTGTAGAAAAACAAATAATGGTGCCTAATTATGATTTCTTAGATGAATTGAGAAATGTTTGCATTAAAATTCCATTATTGCAAGCCATCAAGGAAATCACAATTTTAGCCAAAACAATAAAGGAGTTGAGTATGAAGACAACAAGAAAAAGAATAAGAGAAACCAAGAAAATTCAACTGGTAGGACAAATAGCAGACATTATGATGGGCAAGATAGCTATTCCAAAGTACCTTGACCCAGGAAATCCAATTGTCAAAATTCACATCAACGGCATTGAAATTCAAAACACACTCATTGACTTAGGAGCAGCAATAAATATCATGAGTAGACAAATCATGGACAAACTGAAACTTCCTAATCTTCTCTTTACACCCACACTATTACAATTAGCAGATAGATCGGTGATCAGACCAGATGGGGTAATAGAAGACATTCCAGTGTCCCTAGACTCTTGGGAGTACCCTATGGATTTCATGATCCTAACACCCAAGAATAATCTAGGAGGCCATCCTGTTATACTAGGAAGACCTTGGTTGGCTACAGCTGATGCTTTTATTAGCTGTAGGTCCGGTGATATGTATATTTCTGATGGTAGTTCAACAAATAAATTCACTTTATATCCTCCGGCTAGGACAATTACAGATCTAGATGACACTCAATGGATAGAGGATGAAGAATATTTACAACCACTCTTCACAATTTCAGAAATTAGTGAAGATAATCAAATTCTGAATACTCTAGAAAAATTTGAATCTTCTCCAGAACACAAACATGAATCATTTCAAGAGGAATCCAATATTGAGTTTTTGTCATCTAGGCAGATGTCTCTTCATTCCATGGACAAATTTGGCAGCTCTACAAGTGAAATTTTTCCAGGCAAAACCTTGAACATAAACAAAAACCTAGAAAAATCTCAACAAGAAGAGTTAGTCAAAGTATTACAGAGACATTCTTCTGCATATGCATGGGAATACACTGACATGAAAGGGATAAGTCCCAAGACTTGTACTCATCACATCTATATAGAGGCAAATTACAAACCAATCAGACAGCCTCAAAGACGGATGAATCCAAATCTTAGGGAAATTGTCAAGGAAGAATTGCAAAAATTATTAAATGTTAATTTCATCTATCCTATTTCAGATAGTCAGTGGGTTTCTCCTTTGGTAATTGTGCCAAAGAAAAATGGAAAATGGAGGGTGTGTGTTAACTACCGAGAACTGAATAAAGCTACTCTTAAAGACCATTTTCCCTTACCTTTCATAGATCAAGTATTAGATACATTAGCTGGCAAAAAGTACTTTTCATTCCTAGATGGGTTTATTGGTTACAATCAAATCCAAGTAGCACTTGAAGACCAAGATAAAACCACATTTACTTGTCCTTGGGGTACCTATGCCTACCGAGTATTGCCATTTGGATTATGCAATGCACCCGCAACATTTCAAAGGGCAGTATTAGGAATTTTTTCTGATCTAATACATGACTGTGTAGAGGTGTACATGGATGATTTTACAGTTTATGGGGACACATTTGAAGAGGCTTTAGAAAACTTGGAAAAAGTCTTAAAAAGATGTCAAGAATAAAACCTTTCACTTAGTCATGAAAAATGTTTTATGATGTTCACTGAAGGTATTGTTTTAGGGCACCACATTTCAGGGGATGGGATTAGGGTTGATGAGGCGAAAGTTGAAGTCATTTCTAACCTATCCATTCCAAGTTGTCAAAGAGATGTTAGAAGTTTTCTAAGATTTACAGGGTATTATCGGAGATTTATAGAAAACTTCACCAAAATAGCATCTCCTCTCTTCAAATTACTCACCAAAGATTGTGAATTTAAGTGGACTTATGATTGCCAGTTAGCTTTTGAAACCCTGAAAACCAAAATTTCTGAAGCACCTATATTAAGGGGACCTAACTGGAAGTTACCTTTTCATATCTCGACAGATGCTTCCGATACAGCTTTAGGAGCAGTATTGGGATAGAAAGATTTAATTCCCTATGCCATCTATTACATCAGTAAAAATTTGACTCCTGCAGAGTTAAACTATACTGTAACTGAAAAAGAGTTTTTAGCTGTTGTTCATGCCATAAACAAATTTAGACACTATATAACAGGCTATGAAACTTTTATTCACAGTGATCATTCTGCCATTAGATACTTAATGAATAAATCAATCACTAATGGCAGAGTTATAAGATGGTTGTTATTATTGCAAGAATTCAACATTACTATTCTAGATAGGCCTGGAAAACAAAACACTGTGGCTGACTTCCTGTCTAGAATTCAAAATATCAAAGATGACACTCAGGTTGAAGATCAATTTCCTGATGAATATCTTTTTGCAGTTTCTACTCAAACTCCATGGTTTGCTGATATTGCTAATTATTTAGTTTCAGGAAAATTTCCTTCAATTATGAATGCAAGGGATAAAAGAAAAATCATTAATGATAGTGCAAGATATTTATGGGTCGCTAATGAGTTGTACAAGACAGGTTCAGATTTGATCATTAGAAGGTGTGTTCGTGAAGATGAGATGCCTGAAATTCTCAAGGCATGTCATGATGAACCTTGTGGCGGACACTTTGCAGATAAGAGGACAACCTATAAGATCCTTAACTTAGGATATTATTGGCCATCCTTGTTTAAAGATGCTAAGGAGTATGTCAAAAGGTGTGACAGTTGCCAAAGGGTAGGGAAACCTTCTCCTTCAGGTGAGATGCCATTACAACCTCAGGTACACATTGAACCTTTGAAAAATGGGCTTTGGATTTTGTAGGACCTATTAGTCCTCCATCAAGACAAAAGAAATATATATTAGTTTGCACTGATTATGTTACTAAGTGGGTAGAAGCTAAACCATTACTTGTTGCTAATGAATCATCTGTAATTACTTTTCTTTTTGAGGATATTTTCACTCGTTTTGGTGTCCCAAGGGAAATTGTTACAGATCAAGGAGCTCAATTTACATCAAGGCTAGTGGAGCAAATGATGGAGAATTGCAAAATCAGACATAGAACATCTACTCCTTATCATCCACAAGCAAATGGTCAAGTGGAATCCACTAATAAAGTCATTGAAGGAATCCTAACAAAGACTGTTCATCTACATAGAAGAGATTGGGTAGATAGGCTTCCTGAAGCCTTGTGGGCCTATAGAACTACATGGAGAAATACAACAGGCCATACTCCTTATGAGCTTGTTTATGAAAAGCAAGTTTTGTTTCCTATAGAGTTCCAAATTCAAACATTCAAGATGGCAGTTCAGCTAGGACTTGATCTAACGGAGGCACAAAAGCATAGACTGGAGCAAATTAATGAGTTGGATGAGATCAGACAAGATGCAGTTCAGAAAACAAGTCTAGTCCAACAACAAAGGGCTAGATGGCATGACAAGTACATCAAGGAGAAGAAATTTAAAGAGGGTGACTGGTCTCTCTTGTTTGATTCAAAATTCAAGGATTTTCAAGGGAAATTTCAGACACATTGGCTTAGGCCATATGAAATTGTTCGAATTTTTGATAATGGGGCAGTAAAAATCAGAACTATAGATGAAGAAGAGGTCACTTTTCTTGTGAATGGTCATAGACTGAAGCTATACCACAAGCCACTCTCAAGAGAAGAGTTTATTAAGAAGTTCCAAGAAGACAATGATGTGAAGTTAATGAAGAAGAGTCTCTCTTCTTCATCAACTTGATTAAATTTTCTGAAGCATTTCTATTCTAAAAAATAAAAAATAAAAAAATAAAAAAATAAAAATAAAAAATAAATAAAAGTATAAGCATGAAAACCAATCATTGATTGGCATGTTTATACAGAAAAGATAGGGTGAAAATCAGAGTCTCTCTAACACTCTAACTTTTCCCATTTTTGTTTTTATAAGCAGCTGTTATAAAAATCATAAGTTCAGTTCCATAGTGCTTATGATTCATTTCATTTCACTCCATCCACTTATTCATCCATACTCCATCTCATCCATCATTCATATTTCACTCCATTCCACATTTCATTCATCTCATTCCATATTCCATCCATCTCATTTTCATGTCAAAATACAAAATTTGATATCTTGCTATAAGTGAATAAAATATGTTATGAATTGCAGTACAGCTCTTATGTTCCTTCATTTCATTTCATGAACTGAATCCATTCCATTTCATTATCCACTTCATACATATCATAATCCATCAGCCATTTTCATTCATACCATTTAACATTTCACCCATACTCCAAAAACATTCCATTTTCATGATTAAAATGCTCTACAGAAACATTCTGCAGCTCAGTGGACATTCTGCAGCTGATCAGCCTTTCTGCAGCCCGAAAGTCTTTCCGCAGCTATAAACCCTGAAGGCATCAACCAGCAGACATCAGAATTGCAACAAAGTGACCCAGTGTATCCATGAATCAAAAGCATCAAGAAAATCATGAAGACTCTTCCAAAGATGAGCAGAGAAGACAAAGACTACAAAAATCAAATGAAAGGCAGAGGTAACAAGTTTAAATTATAATGGCATTTCATAAAAGTTTAGCATAGTTTAGTTATGGATTGTTCGAAAAGGTTTTTTTAATTGTTTTTATTGATCAACACCAACAAACCCTCTACAGACTTTGGATTAAAATCTTCCATTTCAAATTTCATATCCGATAGCATTTAAGCGGTTAAAATGGCCGAGGTGTTTGAATTCTCCACATCTCTTAACCAAATCATTCAATGATGATTCCCTCTGCCGTCGTAAAATCCTCCGTCGTCTCTTCAATCATTAATACATTCCCTCCACCTCACTCCACTACTCCATTCCGTGACCACTGCCATAACTTCATTCTGTAGCCGGCATTCCATTCCGAAGACGGAGATATTATTATCACCGAGAGCAGAGCCAAAGGATATCAGTTTGAATAGCATTGAGCATTGTAAACGCAGAGCAGAGTAGAAGGGTAAATTTGGAAGTATAACAGTGTGAGGACTTGAAGCCACTTGATTCCGTGGGTAGATAAAATATCACTGTGGGCAGATAAAATATCACTGTGGACGGAATTTGAAGCATTTTCACTATAAACACAGAATTGTAACAGTGTTGAGTTTGAAGTCTTTTGTTACCAAAGACAGAGGTGTTGCAGTGTTGAGTTTGAAGTCTTTTGTTACCAGAGACAGAGGTGTTGCAGTGTTGAGTTTGAAGTCTTTTGCTACTAAGAGCCAGAGGTATTGCACAAAAAGAAATTTGAAGCCATCTGCCACTGTCTATCAGAGACATATCAACTCGAAATTTGAAACTGCTTTCATTATCAAACAGAGGCATATCACTCCAAAGTTCAATTGTCAACAGAAGCATATCAGTCCGAGGTTTTGAAGGCATTTGTCATTATCAATCAGAGGTATGTCATTATGAAGTTTGGAGCTATTTTCATTTAGAACTTGAAGTCCTTTCAATTCAAAGGTGAAAGTCATTGTTTTGTGGGTAGAAGAGTGTTTATTTGAACATTGAAGAATCAATAATGGGTTTAATTGTAAGAACTGAACCAGTGGGTTCAAAATATTTAGAAGGCTACCCACAATGCAAATAAATGTTACAACAAATAGGATGGCTTCAATTTTTGGAAAAATTTAATGGCTTCCATAAGGAAGTCACTAAAACATTTGCAAGAGCATTTCAAGGAACCGAAGTTGAAGTAGGTGATGTCAAGTTTACTGTCACTGAAGTTTTTATTGCAGAGGCTACAGGGTTGCTCAGAACTGGAGAAAGATGGTTTAAAAATAGAGAATTCCACAATGACTCCTGGAAACAAATTTTAAAATCACCAAATATGGATGTTAGTGTATTCAAGAAAGGAATTCCCAGTTCCGCATTGAAAAACAAATGGAGAAACATACTACTTCTTTTGCAAAAATTTGTTACATGTGAGGGTAGATATGGGACATTTTATGTCTACCACATTAGACTAATGATGCATTTTCTGGGAGAAGACTTAAACCTACCATATTTCTTACTTCAAATTCTGAAAAAGATGGCTGCCTGTGTTCAAAGAAGGGTTCAATTTTTAGAGACAACCCTGTATCATCATGGTTTGGTCAAAATCTTGATTGAACATCATCTAGCTAAAACAAATGATACATGGGATGATTTCTTAATAAGAAATCATTTTGAAGAAGCAAAAGAATCATCACCTGAACCACAGCCTACAAGAAGAAGTAGGAAATGGAGGGCTTCATAAGTTGAAATTGATGAAACAGTCCAAGAAAGCAGTGAGGAAATCATTTTAGAGAAGTTGACTCAAATCAAGAGGCAACTTAAGGAGGAAAAGGTAATCAGGAAATCTGCTATGGAGAAAGGAGAGGGATCTTCTCAGCCTAGAAGAAGCCACAGATTAAAGGGGAAACTGAAGAAAACACTAATCAAGCAAACATGGGTAATCAATATAGAAGATGAAGAAACATCCATTGAAGAGGATGTTGAAGAAGATTTTTATGAGGGAACCCCTGAAGTTGACCCTGCTCAACAGGAAATTTATGACTATGTGGAAACTTTGGAGAGGAGAGCTTCAAAAATCAGAGAGAGAACCCCCAGTCCTCCACTGTCTGAAATAGATATATTAAGGAGGGATAGATATGAGTTTGAATTGTTGAATAGACACATCAAAAACGAAAATGAAATTCTCAAGGATAAAATCAAGCTCAAAACTGATATGAACTCAACCTTATCCCTGCATATAGACAAAGTGGAGAAGACCAATGAGAAGTTGAAGACAAGGAACAAAAAGCTAATCAGGGCACTCACCAACCTCAGGTTCAAACTTGTTATCAGGAAACCCAGAAGACCTCTAGCTTCCAGACAAAGGAGAAGAAGGGGATTAGATGTCCTTGCAGAAGCCTCTGAATTCATAGGATAATTTGGATGAGGACATGCAAAGAGACAGCAGTGGGGGTATGTTGAGCCTCAAAACTGTGCTTTCCTTCACCTCATTTTACCTCATTTTCCCTTGTCCATTTCTATCTTAGACCCAATTGATCAATGAATATAGTTAAAATTACTTCTAGAATGGTTTACATGACTGACTTGTTGAATTTTGTGATTTTTTCCATTGTAAAGCATTTTGACCGGAACTAGCTACAGAATGTAGACATTCCGTAGCTAACCGGCGATTCTGCAGCTGCCTTCATGTTTGAGTATGTTCCAGGTGGCCTCTTGAGAAAAACCGCATATGGGCATGATCCACGTCATGTCTACATGGTTCATTGCTCATCATGGAGGAAGAAACGAATTCTGGGTATGGTTTTGAACGTGGGGAACACATTTATGAAGGAAGACTTCTATTAGGACTGTCTGAGTCCAGATGTCTTTTCTTCTTCACGCAGCCACTTCAAAGAGTCCTAACGTGATTCGGATAAGGAAAGACAGTGTTCCTGAATTGTTGTAATTATTGTTATGTGCATTTTCTTTATAAACTCTTGGGAGACCGAGAGCTATGTTAGAGATTTTATGTTAGATTTGCTGCTAGATTTTGTTTAAAAACTCTGTGTTACGTCCTTGAAGACACAGAGTGTTATGTTCAAACTATTGCATCGTTAATGGAGCAGACAAATTTATTTTGAAGGCGTGATTTAATTTGAAGTTGAATGCCGTCAAGTGGTAGAGGGCCCCTGCCTCTTGCACGGATTTATTTTGCGTAAATTAGATAAGTTTTTCTTAGCTGCCTTTACGTTTTTCATTTGAATTAATAGTTGTTTTTGTTAGTTACTGTAGTCGTATTCATTCTAGCTCTTCCACAAGAAGACACTCTTCCAACAGATTAAAATGATGAATGTTGAATGACTATGGTATTGTAGGATTAGGAGTTTAATTTATAGTTGTTTTAACTAGCTACTGTAGTTATATTCATTCCATCTCTTCCACAAGAAGACACTCTTCCAACAGATTATAATGATGAATGATGAATAGCTATGGTATTGTCGGATTTAGTTGTAGTTTTTGTTGTTCACTATCACAGTCACACTTGTTCTAATCACTCTTCCACAAGAAGAAACTCTTCCAAGAAATTCTTAAGAAGTTCAAGGCATGACCGTGATAATGAATGATTTAGTTGTGTGTTTGTACTAAGTATCATCTCTGTTCTTGCTCTTAAACGCTTGCCCAAGACATCATAATGACGAGTAGGGTATGGATATGATATCTTAGTTTTTTCATTTGCTTTCAGTCTATTTGCTTACAATTGCACCCAATTACACAGTCAGAATTGTTCTACCTCTTCCAAAAGAAGGAACTCTTCCAAAATATCACTAATGATGAACAAACAGATTGTGTAACTTCATAGAATAATGCATGTTAGCATAATTAGAATGCTCCGGAGTTTCATTGCATTTAACTCATGTTCAGTTACTTTGTTTCAAGTTTGATGATGACTTATAGTTCAACATTATTCTAGATTAGTGGCATCTTAGGTTCCTTCTTAGATTAACTTATTGCACTTGCACTTCATATTCAAATTGTCATCCATTGCACAATAAACTACTTCAGTTTTTAGGATTAACAAGACAACCTTCATTATTCACAAACCTCTTCTTGTTCTAAAATCCCTAATTGATCTATAACCATATGAACAGAAGACAACATCACTATAAGGTCTGAAGTATCTCTGTAATTTCCTCATCATTTCATAAACAGAGCTCTTCCTCAAAAGAACTACTTTGAAAAAGAAACCAATAACTCTTTGAGTAAAGGTTCTGTGACATTCAATTAAATTGCAGAATAGAACTAGGAATTAGTCATAGAATAGAAGAGCTTAGAACAAAATGTTGCATCATTAATGTTTAACTGTTTAGTTAGAGGATTTGCATATTTAGTGATCATTTCTCAAGTTTAGTTTGTGTCATTTGCCTAAAAAGTCATTATCAAGCTTTTGCTTTTATTTAGTCATAGTTTAGATTCTGCTTCAGTGTTTCCAATTGCATTTGCCATTCCATACATTAGGCTTAACTCTATTTTGACCACCAACTCCTTTCCATTAGTTTTCTAGACATTTCCATTGTAAACATATAAAGCATCACCAAAAGACCAAAAACATCATAAATCATCACAAAAGACCAAAAAAATCACAAAACACTACACACAACGCATTAGGAAACAAGCACCTAGGTACATATGGTACACTTCACTTCAGCAGTTTACAAATCCTGGTTGACAATTAAATGAGCTCAGTTTAGGAGACTAGATTGAGACCAAACACAGGGGTCTAGCAACAATCACGAAATGTTACGACGCAAGTTCCTAGTTACGAAATGAAAATACCAAAGATGGAGGCCTACCTGGAATCCAATGCTACGATCTGAAGAAGAGAGCGTTCCCGTTCCTTAGCCTCGGCAGATCACGATCCTCTACGATCCCCGTGGATGGATACCTGCACGTGCAAGAAACAAATAGATACAAGCATAAAATCCGGCATACGTAACTCAATATCAGTCAGAAAGGATACTACTCATATTAACATAATCGAAAACAGAGTGGAACCATAATCGTAATCATTCATTAAATAACGATCGAAAGAGATTACAACCAAAGTTCTGACGTCGTGGTCTCCTTCGGATGGGTCTCTAGTCGTTCACGTCTCGCAAAGCTCGCCAGGGAAAGGGAAAACCTCTCCTGAGTCTCTCGACAATAGTCTCCTCACTTGAGTCGGCCTTAAGGGAAGAAAGAGGGCTCTTACAACATAAAGGCTCTTGGGAATTTGGAGATTCAAAGCTTAGGCACTTCAAAACTAACTTGCCATGGAATTGAGCAGGCTTTTATAGATGGGGAAGGAGGGAGTTGGGATCCCTATTATTGTGGGATTGGCCCTATCAACAAGGAAGGTTCCATGGGAGGTGGAAAAACCACTTCCCTTCCATAGAAGTCCCGCAGCCAATCCTCCCAACTCAAGATAGGCAATGGTTTCTGAGTTTGTTGAAACTCAACTTCCACCATCTTTAGTTAAAAAACACTCCTTAAATTTGGCTGGCGCGACTACTGCTCTGGGACAAAGCGCCAGTTGGCGTGGCCTCTTTGCAGGATTTTCCCCATTGGCGTGGGTTCTGAACTGTCTGCCCGTGCCAATGCAAAAAGAGATGTTTTTCATGATTTTTTCAAGGAGATGTCTTTAGGGAAAATGAAGCTCATGCTTAGAGGAATGCATTGATGATGTTTTCAAGGCATGAAAATGTTCATAGGTCACAAAATGGGTCCTCCATTGTGCGGGACGGGGAATGGTAGGGACGGTGACAAATTACTGTGTAACAGATGCCCCCTAAAGTATGAGGCCCGAGAGAGAGAGGGGTGAAATGCTTTACGAGAACATGTTCAACTGAAGGCCCGCCGTCAGAAAACCTGTGCAGAAAAATACAACTGACATCTCAAGTACATGATGTATGTGTGGTATGGGCGTAGCCATCCGAAACAGAGTACACTATAATCCAGATCCATGGTATGGGCGCAGCCATCCAGCGAGGATCAAATAAATAGACCCAGGTATGGTCGCAGCCATCCAATCAATAAGTCATATACATAATGATAATAATCCACAATCGCAGCCTGGATTACAACAGACACAATCCAGGGTCTTGCGCTCCATCTCGACCCAAACAAAGTACAAGTTCGAGCATGTGAATATGTGAGCTGAAGTCGAACATGCAGGAACATCGTCTGATTACCAGCCAATGATGAAAGCTGTTAACAGATGCGAGAGGAACCACCAATAATGACAATGGCCCTCAAGGTACTACAGGTACAATCTACGGCGTGTGAATCAATGAGTTGGCGTTGAACACCCGCAGAATCACTCGATCGGAGGCCAATGATGAAAACCTCATGTCGAATGCGACGAACCTGCCATTGAGGCATGCAGGCTCCGAGGTACCATAAAGGAGTCTCTAGATCAGCTTCCTGGATAATGAGCTAATGTCGATAGGAAGTGACCTTGATCGAAGGTGGGCCATAATGATTCCCACATCATCGACACGAGACAGAGGAACATGATGTTTTTTTGTGAATCAAAATCGTATGAGAATCAGAGGAAGGTTGATATTAGCAGAGGCCAACTTCTCTTGAACATATAAACGACACGACAGTGGACTTGGTAGTATTTGACATCAATAGATCAGAGGTCATGGTGACAAGGCAATGAGCAGAGGAGAGGTCAAAAGGGATTATCCAAACCCATGGAGGCAAAGTGAAGAAACGAGATGAGATGTCCCCAACCCGACACGAATGCAGACAAGTGCCATGTTCAAGAGCGACATACTGCCGACGACAACGACGATGGTTCCATTTTTCCCCCACCATTTCTGGCAAGTACCCCAATTATTTTTTATAACAAGCTTGAAGGGGATAGCATATTCTTGTAATATAAGTCCGCCCTTCGGGCGAATCCATCCTAGTGCATTTAACGAGTCCTAGGAAGGAGGAACTCGGAGGATGTCATTTCGACTGGATCCGATGTCATCAGGGTTTAACGAGTCTGACAAAGGAAGAAATCGACGTCTTTTCATGTTTAGAGAGTTTGAAAAGATAGCGGAAAAGTAAGCTCCACAGGTCCCTTCTCGTGAATAGTTCCTCAGATCCGAAAAGGTAGAAAACAATATCCGAGAAAACCACCTAGTCGCGATAGGCTAGGGTATTCCTTTTTCGTAATCAATCCATCCCAGCCCGAAAAAGGGTTAAATGTATACTGGGTAGATGTCGATTCGTGTCCAATTTAACGAGATCGAAACGACAAGGGCCTCGGCAATATTTTCATATTTAGAGAGTCAGAAAAGAGCTGAAAGATGACTCCAAAGTGACTTTTTCGTGTATTTATCGAGTCCGAAAAAGTATAAAATACAACTTGTTTCCATCGTTAAAGTCGCAAAAACCTGCTGCTGCACATACCAAGCAAGCGTAAATTCCATTTTCGACATAACATCTAAAAATATTCGATAAAAATGACTTTTTACAACTCATTTTATGTCAAAAAGTTATAAATATGTCAAATTGGTAAAAATAAAATTACATTTACTATTTACCTTGCTAAAAAGCAACAGTGGTCCATTTGGAGCAGAAACTTCTGATGGTGATTGCGACAAATCCAGTTGACCATTCAGCTTCTCGTCTGCTACAGGTAAGAGGCGCTCCCTTGCTCTTCATTTTCATCCAATTTTCAATAGTTTTACCCTGTAAATCAGTTCTCTAGGGCCACTTTTGAAAATTTAGGGCCGCGCTCATTGGCTCAGGTATAGGGCATGGACCTGCGCCAATGGGCTCTTTTATACAAAGGGCCCGCGCCACGTGGCGCGACTATTCACAAAATAGCCGCGCCAGCGGCCGAACCTAAAAATTCGCCTAAAATTTCGACATTTAGACCAAATTGCATGGAATTTGAGACTCATCAGAGATCTAACTAAGGGTTCATGACCATATGAATGCAGGTAATCAAGAAAAATGGCAATTGAATGGAAAGAACGAGAGCATGGAGAAGAGGATGAACAAGCCATCCAAAGTCAAGCTTGCATGAATGCCCTTAGAAACTGTGGGCTGAAAAAGTTCTTCCTCACACCGTGTCTACGAGCTCAGCCCGAGCTCCTCCAGTATTTAATCAGTATCTGGGATGAACATGAACAGGTGTTTAGGTTACGAGACCAGGTATTAGAGCTGGAGGTTTCTGATGTTTATTTTATCACTGGATTGTCCCGCAGAGGTCCGATCCCTGTCTTGACTGGAAGCAGACCATCTGGGGAGAAGATGGAAGAAGTGATGGCACGAGTGTGCCAAGGAGCACAAATGGGATCAGGAAGCAAGAAGGTGGATATCCACACTATCCCTGATCTGGCATTGAGAGTGGTCCTACATACCATCACACGGGCTGCAGGGTCGCAGGCCCCGCACGAGGCCACAAAGGCCCAACTCCTGTTGGCCTCAGAATGCATGAGTCCCCTACTGTTCGATTGGGCAACAGCAGTAACAATCAATATGAAAAGGCAGCTCACGAAATGCAAACAGGGTAAACTGAAACAGTTCGGTTATGGTTCCATTCTGGTATCGTTCATTCTGGAACGCTTACCAATCTTCCAGGGCCAAGGGGCCGCAGTAGCAGATCCGATACCACGAGAGCCAAGAATGGCTCGCTAGGCAGCATTGATGCCCAGAGCTGGAGGCGGCCAACAGATGTCTTGGAGGCCGGAATTCTTTAGGTGGTTACGGCGCCAGCTGATTGTCGTGGAAGACTGGCCCTATGCAGGAACTGACTTCACCGGAGACCCAGATCTCCCACTGCCAGAAGGAGATGACTGGGACTTGGAGTTGGGTAAGACCTCATGTTTTTTGATTTTATATTTTATGTTTTTTTTTTGTTAATACACATTCATCCTAACACATTTTATATATGCATGCAGATGTGGGACCTGAGAGACCAGCTAGGATGTCTCCAATCTCACGGAGGACACAACTCGCCCCTGATCCTCAGGGAGAGGGCACCGGAGGAGAGGAGTTGATCCAGAATCTCGAGGGCATTGCCCACGGGATCCCAGACTATGCACGGCTGGCAGACGTACCGATGGCATACCAGCGCCACACGGTGGGAGTTCCGAGTCGGATCCACCGAATCCTGAGACGCTTAGTGCGTGCAGTCACATGCTATCATGAGCACCATGTGGATTAGCTCTTAGGATTTATACCACACCTATTTTTTGAGAGACATATCGTCTCCGGATGTACTTAAGACGATTATGTATATTTTGACTTTATGTGACACACTCTATGTAAACATTTCGATATCTATATATATGTGCATATCTATTTCTGGATGGATCTTTCTTTACATGTGATGATGATTTATAAATTGCGCAAATGTCTGTCTAATACCAAATTTGCTACTGCATCTGTTAGTGTATTCAAATGCCTGGGTATATGATGATATGTAATGTAGTCAAAATTTCTTTCCAGTAATCGAATATGCAGATACAGACGTAAGATGGACGGGTTCCTTACCGAATAGTGTCCGTTCAGTTGTAACACCACAAGTTGCGAATCTAGATACACGAGCAATTCACGGATACCAAGGTTTACTGCCTTGGTTAATAATTCTAACACAACACTATATTCTGCGATGTTGTTCGTGGTACGTCCTAGACACACTCCTTGCAGGTTGATCAACTCACCAGCAGGATCATAGATTACCCAGGCTGCTGAAGACAGATTCCTGGTACTGCGGGAGGCACCATCCGCGAAACCAACAAATGGATGAATAGACATCTGCACAACCAGGAAGACCCGATCAGCAGAAATATGTTTACAAAGCACACCACACAATACATGCACACAAATGAAAAACACACACCTATGTACACACACCACACCAAGAAATCACTTCAGGCATAGTACTTTTTGAGGTACAACCCATTTCTGGGTTGTGCCAACGGAACTCCTTCATAATCTATGAGCTCGTAGGCCCCGTTTTTCAAAACGCGTTTTACTATATAGGGCCCATGCCACATAGGCTGGAACTTACCGGCTCCAAGCTTATCATGTGCTTGATCGTACAGGAGGAAGAGGTCTCCTTTGATAAAAGAACGGGGAGAAACAGATTGATCAAAATTATTTTTGACCCTCTTCTTTTGTGCTTCGATAACCAAAGCAGCCAGACGACGGGTTTCATCTAACCGTTCCAGATACAGAAGACATTCTTCCTCGGCAGAAGTACCAGGTAGAAGCTCCACAGCTAATTTCAATGAAGGAATCTCGCATTCAACCGGCAGAGTGGCTTCCAGACCGTACACCAATTGAAATGGTGTGAATCCAGTTGCACTCTTAGCAGATGTTCGGTATGCCCAGAGAGCTTAGAACAGTTGGAGATGCCAATTGGATTTATGAATACCAACTGTTCGCTGAAGCATAGTGACCAAAACCTTGTTCACTGCTTCAACCTGACCATTCGCTTGAGGGTAGTATGGTGTTGAGCTATCGTGACGCAAGCCCAACGTTGAAGTCAGCTCCGCCATCATGTAATCTCGAAAATGAGTACCGTGATCAGTGACGATGGCTTGAGGAACTCCGAACCGTGCGATAATGTGGTTGAATATAAATTGAGCAACCGTTTTCCCGTCAGCAGCTAGTGTAGGCATCGCCTCGGCCCACTTAGTGAAGTAGTCGACGACGACAATGATATACGCATGCCCCCCGGCCGAGTGAGGGTTACACATCATAAAATCCACGCCCCATTTCGCAAAAGGGCCGACGGTAATAACGGGATGCAAAGGCAATGGCGGCGCGCGCATCTTGCGCTGAAAAATCTGGCATGGATGACATTTTCGGACTGCAGTGATACAATCCTTGAATATGGAAGGCCAGAAATAACCTGCTCGCAGAATCTTCTGGGCAGTAGCATACCCGGACATGTGTCCACCACAGGCGCCACTGTGGCAGTCATTTAGGACCTTCTCAGCCTCTTCCAAGGTTAGGCATCGCCGGAGCACCGAATCTACTCCAACGCGATATAAGGTATCTCCTACTATACGGTAGGGTTGGGACTGGTGCCGAATCCGATGGCGGGCAGCTTTATCCAACTCAGACCGAAATGTCGAGGTCTAAAGATACACTATTATGTCACCGTACCAAGGGTCACGAGTACTGATGAGGAAAAGCGTTTCGTCCGGTATATGGTCTTCAAAGTGTGAGGGAACAGATTCTGTAGGGAGAGAACATATCAAATCCGCGAAGACCAGTGATTTAGTTGACTTAGCAGTAGTGAACTCCAAGTCAAACTCCTGCAGGATCACAATCCATTTGGAGTACTTGCCCCCCAGTAATTGTCTAGAAAGAATATACGTCATAGGGTTGTAGTCTGAAACCACTGTTATCGTGCGCAAAAGGATGTAATGGCGAAAGCGTTGTACCGCGTGTACTACTACTAATGCCAACTTCTCGACATGTGCATAACGCGTTTCCAGATCAAGAAGGTTCCGAGATAGGTAATAAACAACATGTTCATCACCGTGATCGTCATCCTGCACCAAGACCATGGCTATGGTGCTAAATGCGGCGGCTAGATATAAAGTGAAGTCGCAGTGGTAGTCCGGAGGACGAAGCAACGGAGCATTGACAAGCAACGTCTTCAGCTTCTCAAAGGATTCCTGAGCAATTTCATCCCAATGAAAGGGAACGTTCTGCTTCAACAAACGAGTGAATCCTTTGGCCACCTCGGCATAATTCGGGATAAAGCGCCGAAGAAAATTCGCTTTCCCTTGCAGAATCTGTAACTGATACAGGGAGGAGGGTGATGGGAGATTTACGATGGCCTCGACCTTTAGAGGGTCAAGGCGAATTCCATCTTTCGAGACTATGAATCCTAAAAGACGGCCAACGTCAACGCAGAAGACGCATTTATGAGGATTAAGCCTGATATTGTAGCGCCTGCAACGAAGAAAGATCTGGCGGAGATGCTCAGGATGGTCCTCTCGCTTACCCGAATGGGCTGGCAAGTCGTCCAGATAAGGCTGAACGATATGGCGAATGTCATGAAAAGCATAGGACATCGCACACTGAAAATTGGCTCCAGCGTTCTTTAAGCTGAACGGGAGTTTCTTATACGTGAAAGTGTCTCACGGACAGATGAATGTGGTCTTGTGTTGATCCTCAGGTGCAATATTGATTTGGTTATATCCTGAGAAACCGTCCATTAAGGAATAGATCTCACTCCCGGCACATTCGTCGATGATCTGGTCGATAAACGGAGTGGGATAATTATCCTTTGGACAGGCGCGATTGATGCCGCGATAATCCACACAGACTCGAATTGTACCCTGCTTTTTATCGACAGGGACAATGTTGGACACCCATTCTGTAAGGGGGATGGGATAAATAAAACCCGTGTTCAAGAGTTTTTCAACTTCTACCTTGATGGTGGCGGCTTTCCGAGGATGCATGGGATGTAAGCGTTGGCGCACGGGTTTCGCACCTGGATAGGTTGGAATCTCGTGCACTACAATACTAGGGTCAATCCCCGACATTTCCTCGTAAGACCATGCGAAAACATCTCTGAATTCTTTGAAAAGCTCAGTATAGACTTGAATCTCATCGGGAGAACAAGTCACACCCACATGAATATTCTCAACAATCCCCGGTTTAACGGAGATGTTGATTGGAATAGTTTGAGTAATGTTACTCAGATTACCCTCCGAAAAGACCTCGTGCGTCAAGATTGGTGTTTGAAGAGGAGGGGAAGGAACCTGAGTAGCATAACGCTCCAGAAAATCAGTCATTGCCCCCAAGCTGGGCATAAACGAGGAGCGATGATGTCCATCGCCCCAGGGCTCCTCAAGAGACAAAGTTTCAATGATAGCCTCATCTGAAGGAAAAGTCTCTCTGAGAGGATCAAGTGAATCAGCCTGACCAAGCCAGGGGGTTTGTGAGTAGACGTCGAGAGCCATGCTCATCGGAGCATGCTGAGGAGGTGGAGGATCCGATGCAGCAACAATCTCACAGTAGCTGATCTCTACTGGCGTTAAAGGCATGGATTCTCCAAATTCATATACCTGCTCAGGTGTAGGGATAAGCCAGGGGTCATCAGACCTGGACAACATGTTAACTTGAGCGGTATTAGGTGGCGGTGCGGGGAATATACCCATGAGGACCGGGTCTTTGAAAAGACCGGGTCCTACACTGTCTGAGGGATTCGGAATTTGATCCACGTATGGCACGTTGTTCTCAGAGTTAGAGGTGAAAAATGACAACTGATCCACCGTGACAATCTTGCCCTCGTGAGGGAACTTAATGAATCGAAAGACGGTAGACGGCACACAGAGCATGGCATGGGTCCAGCTGCGGCCAAGAAGTATATTGTAGTTGAGTTTAGCGTCAACCACTTCCACTTCCACGTTGACAGTTTTCCCCTGTAATGTGATCGCAAGACTCTCGAGAACGCCCAGGGGTTTAGATTCCCGACCATCAAATGCCTCAAGGGCATTGGGAGACGACGACAAGGCTGGAGAGCCAATGGCCTTCTAGCAAGCGGAGGACATAACGCAGGTAGATGCACCCTCATCTACGACGGCCCTATGAATGTTCAGACCGTTAATCCCGACTTGAATGACCAAAGCGATTTGATGTGGAAGCCGGGGAGTAAAATTCTCCAGATCGAAGGTGAGAAGGCTCGAGTCGGCGGGATCTATGCCCCCGATTTCAGACAGTAATGCCTTCCGTTGTGAAGGACAACTTTGAAGAACCTCAAGTGCGGACATGGCACATGGCGCCTGTGCCAGATCCTCAACAATGCTGTAATGTTGAGCGGCACGAGCATTTGGATTATAAGAAGATCTTCGAAGGACACCTTTGGGAGGTGGCTTCACAACGGGTTCCAGAGAAGGCTTCTCGATTTCCAATGGACTGAGACAGGTGGGGGAGGCGTCCCATCCGCAACTGCCTTCCCGGATGCCTGCCGCGGTTCATTGTAATCCTTCGACCGTGTAGCGATAGAGATAGGTGCAACACTCTTCACCATGAAAACCCTCAGATAGTAACTGCAGATGGAGATGTCAGTTGGGTCATTCTGAACATCTGTCCATTGAGATGGAAATGGTTCTTTCAAACAATGAGTCCTATCCAAGTACAGCTGACTAACCCTGATCGTCGTGGGACAATCCTGTATAATAATCCTCAAGAGGGAGGCGGGTACTTGGCTTATCGCCGGGAGCCATCCTCGCACGGCAGATTCTAGATTCTGGTTTCGGGGCATCATATTTAGATTTGCCTTTGCCCTTCTTCTTCCCCTTGGAGGATTTGTCCGCAGGATTGGCCTGAACGGCATTCACCTCCGCGGTTTTACCAGAATCAGATGAGGCGGGATTGGCAAAGGTATTGTTGGAAGAATTAGCCTTCTGCTTCCCATTCGAAGACTTCTTCGAATTCTGAGAGACAGAACCAATGACACCATCCACCGCAGGGGTGGGTGGAGCCTTAGTGGTTCCGGGCTGTGGAGCATCAGTCAAGATGTCATAAAGCATGCCAGACTGTGAATAGACAAGATCCAGGTACTGGGCACGCACAATGGCTTGTTCCTCTGTCACGCACGCTCCCATCACGATATCCTGAGCGATTTTATTCACAAAGGAGGTGGTGAACTAGTGAGTCAATATCTGATCAGGTATGTGAAACTTGATCAGTCTACGATGGTGCCGCCACTCATGAATGTGATCTGAGATGTGAGTGGCTTTATCCTGCTTCAGGGAAGTCAAGAGGTGCGTCCCGGCTTCATACCGAACCGGTAACTGGAAATGCGTGAGGAAAGCCATGGCTAAAGAGTTGAAATCTTGAAAAATGCCACGGGATAACTCTATGTACCACTTAGCAGCAGCTCCAGTTAAAGTACGCTGGAAGAGGCACAGGCGAATCGAATCGTCGACCCAAGAGTTAGACGAACACCAAAGATGATACGTCATCACATGCGCTTGGGGGTCCTCTCCAGCTTTTCCCTCAAACTTGGGACAATCACCTGGTATCTTGGTGGGAACCGAAGGCCAATACGGATTATGTAAAATCGGATCATTGGTCAACTTTGAAACATCCAGCAGTTCCAAGGTAGCCAAGAACTACAATGGAGGATTAACTGCCATGCCAGGCCCAGGATGAGGTCCGGTACCCATACTCCACGGTGGTTGTGAATATCCTTGCCCCCACGGGTTCTGTCCCGCAGGATTCTGACCTTAGGGGGCGTAGGTCGTATAACCAGACTGATTTGGATGCTGGTAACCATAGTGTGGGGCTTGATAACCAGGGTACTGACCCTGATTATGCGTCGGCCCTGTATAAGCAGCGTTTGGATTTGGCTGCTGACTGTAGGTAGAACCGGGTGGAGGAGGATAATACTGAGAGCCTCTGGGGTGGTTATAGTTCGGTTGAGACTGACCATGAGGATAATAACCACCCTGAGGATGAGTAGGCTGCTGAAAAGTGGAACCCTACGGAGCCTGATACGTAGGGCGCAGCTGTTGATTTGGCTGCGGCATTGAATGAACCGGCTGCTGTGCAGGGTTAATGGAATGAGCGGGCTTCCCTGAATGAACAGGTTGACCCGACTGAGAGGGCTGACCTGAGTGAACAGGTTGACCCGGGTGCAAGGGTTGACCTGAATGAACAGGCTGACCCGGATAGACAGGCGGCGCCGTTTGCGCAGGTTGACCTGGTTGTAAGTGAGCCCCAGGTTGTACCGGATGGACCGGTTGGCCTGGAGGCGGAACACCGGGTTGTACCGGATGAGACGGTTGGCCTGGTGGTGGAACAGGACCAGGTACTTGTTGGAAACCGGTTTGACCTGAAGCAGAACCATAAGATGGTCCTGGCTGATATGCAACGTTAGAAACAACAGGATACTGCGGTTGCATCGATAAAGAAGGCTGGATTTGCCCCCCAGGACCATAGACCGGTCCCGGTTGGTACCCTGGCTGAGGTTGGATAGGTTGACCGAAAGGGCTGTAATACTGTCCTTGCGGACTGTACGATGGCCCTTGCTGGCCCGCAGGGTAGCCCTGGATGGGCTGCCCTTGTGGATCATAAAGATAGCCAGGTTGGCCCGCAGGTTGGCCTTGGAAAGGCTGTCCCTGCGGTTTATAAGCCTGGTTGTACGGTAAACCTTGAGCATAAAGATAAGCCTCAGGAGCGGGTAGACGCAAAATCTCCCCGTGCTCGTCATACTGACCTGGGAAAGCATACACGGGAGTACCATCCTGTGCATAGTGCGAAAAGTAAGATCGGTAAGGATCTTGGGAGGACGGTCCAACCTCGGCGTTCGGCTGTTGCAAAGACAACCGATACTCCTCCGGAGAGATGTTCTCCGGTATAGCAGTGGCTAGATAGACATCTTCAGGAGTTGGCCCAGCCCTGGTAGCAGATGCTGAGACAACAGGAGAAGAGGCGGCCACACAGACAGTGGGCCGGACGGGAACAGAAGTGACAGGCGTCTGAGGAGACACCCCGGGTGTAGTAGCAGCTGGCCTCGAAGCAGGAGATGATATTCCCATAGAGGCTGCAGTTGAAATGATCTGACCCAGAGATCTGTATCCCTGTGGTAAAGAAGGACTGGCTGTTGACATGGTAGCCAGCTCAGAGTTGTCTCCCTCAAACAATATTCGCGGGAAGAACTGATAGTCTTCACCAGACGTTGGGATTTCCTCACCAGAATCACTCATGGTTGATCCTGCCGTTAAATCACGCAAGAGACGATGAGGACTAGGAGGAAATACAGCAGCAACAAAAGGCGAACCCGAGGTAAGAGAAAGGAAATCAGCTCCTAATCTCAATTCAGACACAGGGTCCGAAAAGGGCCAATGGAACTCAACTGGTCCTCCAAAGGGTTGATCAGCGAGAACCGGTCCCCCGTCAGGAAACTTGGAAACAACAGGCTGCTGTGGTTCGACAGAGGATTGGGAAGCCTCTGAAGAATCGTCCGTGTAAGGACTAGCAGTAGATGAAACCGAAGGTTCCGCCACTGTGGCAAAAGACCAGAGAAAAAGAAGCAAACACACACACGGGCTGAAAACGAGTTAAGGGCACACGATCAAACGGTCAACAAGCAATATCTAAGCGGGCGTGTAATCGTGGGTGATTAATTTTACCACATTGAAAAGTAAGAAACTCTATCGTTTCATATTTTAAGAGTCGAGAAACAATAGAAAGATGACTCTATCTCTTTCAGATTTGATACAAGGTGAAAGGACAAGCGCTCGAGGGTCTTTTCAAGTTTAGGGAGTCAGAAAATACCAAATGACTGCTCAGGAAAAACTAGGCACAAAGGGTGTACCAAATATCCGTGAACTACAATATACACCTTGGTTTCAATAATGAAACAGAAATCGACCAAGGACTTTCCGTACGTGCAGGTAGTCTCCCCGAATGCTGTGTTCGGTGTATCACGGGTATAGGGCGGCAGACTCGGCTTCCTGTAGATAAAGGATTGAAAACCTAGAGGGGTCTCCCTTTATATACGCGACGGTACGGGGAGCACAAGTCCGTACTAGCGCTGTCTAAAGCCAAAAGGCGAACGACAGCTGCTAGGTTTAAAGACGCCGGAACACGTCTCTAGCCTAGACCTCTAAATATGTTTCGTTAGATTTCAATGTTGCCTTCTGAAGGTGTTTTCAAGTATTCGTCATTGCTATTTCACATGTTCCTATATTTTCAAGTCTGATAATTTTAATATAAACCTTCAGAAGCTTGATGTGGAAGGAAATACACAATCAGGCATCTTTTATACTTCATTGATAACGAAAGATTCCAATGATTTCACGTATACATATTTTACAAATTCCTGCATTCACCCCATAGTCAATTTACTGAATAGTAGTATACAACCCAGAATTAATAATGAAATCAAGAAGGTTTTGAAATTTTTTGAGCATAACAGGACAGGTGATTGGTACTTGTACAAAAACCATACAGAAATAAGAGTTTATGGATCAAGTCTTATCCGTTATAAATTGCTCAAATGCCCCCCTCTGAGTTTATTTACCCTCGAATACATAAGACAAATTCTTAATTCAGATGTTGTTAATTTCTTAATAGCAAAGAAGAGAACACAGCTCAAGTTGAAGAACCAGGTTGGCCCTTTTATCTGTAATAATAGAGAAGCAGGTCCAGAGGCTGAAAAACATTTGCAGGAGTTCAAGTTCAGTCACATTTTCCTATGGTATTATGATCCCCTTGGTGTTATTAGTAAAATTATAGTTAAATGAAAATTAAATCCATATGTACATGAAAAGAAACGAGAGATTGAGAAATTCTCAAACCAATCTGAATGGTTAGAGAACACATTGGTAGAGGCAGAGAAGCAAAGAGATTCTAGTCAAACTTTACAAAATCCAGCCCAAGAATACATAAATGTAAAGAGAATGAGAGAGGAAGGATCCTATACTGCAAAAAATACAACAGAGACAAAATTAAAATTTACATACAGTAAAATTCCAAAGCTAAATCCTACCGATAAAGAAAAGGAAACAATAGAGGTCATTCATACAGAAATAGTAGAAAAAGACAATGCAACTCCTACAATGATTGAAGAGGAACATCATCTCACATCTTCAAAGACACATCTAATTCAGAAACAACATAGTATTGAAGTTTATTCATCTAAGAAACTAGCAGAAAAGGACATGGATATAAAAGAAAGATACAAAGAAATCAAAGCTAGAAATGAAGAAATTAAGACAGAAATATATTCTGAGTATCTGAAACAAACTCCTAGCATACATAATAGGCTACTTTTAGCCTTTGACTATAAAAATAAAAAGATGAAGATGTAATTTCTTCAACCTATAGTTCAGACTCCTAAGTCATCCTCACA